>JAAGAY010132933.1:0-76892 GCA_011801015.1 Ardeotis arabs | reverse complement strand
CAAAAAAAAAAAAAAAAAAAGAGTATATGGTTATGTTACTAACCAATATATTTAATTTAATAACGTCTGTTCAAAGAACTTCTAAATAAGTATTAGACATTAAAGGATGTTTTTTTTTTTTTAGAACTTCATCATAACCCCGTATTTCTTCAGTAAATTTCCCTTTGAACTCTGCAATCCCATTTGAATGGAGACTCTGAATTATATTTTATACATGCCAAAGACATCAGATGATCAGGTCCTTTCGTCATCTACACAAGAAAACTTTAGTCACTGCATTTTGCATAGTTTCTGTACTCTTCAGCATAGTCTTTCATTCCCAATGACACCTACAAAATTGCAACTGTTCAGAGGAATGGCCAAGGACTGGAGAGACAATACACGACCACGTTAGTACAGGTTAAGCATAAAAACTACATTATCCTTATACTGGAGTTGCAGTTTTCTGAAAAAGCATTCAAATAACATTACTGCTGGAGTAACACTGTTTCAAATTGATAATTTTTTTCCTCTTTTATTTTGTTTCTCAGCCTAAAAGAACTATTTCAGCTGAATGTGTATCAGTGACAATTTCTTCAGAAATCACTTCATTCTGTGAATTTATTTTTTTTTTTTTTAAATCATGTAACACTCATCAGTGAAACACTTACACACTGAAAGCAATTCTACTCTCACAAGATGTTACCACTCTACAGTGTTTCTGGATCAACGTTTTACGCTATTTCCACACAACTTGAAAAGGGAAACGTACAGAGCCAGCAATACATGCTCCAGAGAGGCTGGAGACTTCTTGGACACCCGCATTTCTGGCAGTTTAACATATACTCTCCTTCAAAGAAAGCATAAAAGAGAAGCTCTTAAAAATACAAATCCAAATTTACAGTGAGGGTGGTGGGACGCTGGCCCAGGTTGCCCAGAGAGGTGGTGGATGCCCCATCCCTGGAAACATTCAAGGCCAGGTTGGACGGGGCTCTGAGCAACCTGATCCGGTTGGAGATGTCCCTGCTCCTTGCAGGGGGGTTGGACTGGATGGGCTTGAACGGTCCCTTCCAATGCAAACCATTCCATGATTTAAATCACAATAATGCTAACTGTGACAAACTCTCATCTGTTCCCCGTTTTTGCTGACCACTGTTACAGCAATTTATTGATTCTCAGATTCCTTGGGCCACTGAAAAAAAAAAAGATAATTGATTTTTAAAATAATTAACATTACAAATAATATAAAAATCATACCTTTAGCTGAATTTTTGCGGATGCTATTTTTTCCTCTGCAGCAAGTTCATATAGATGTTCATAGTCAACAGGTTTATACTTCTGGCTGCGAAGACCATTTCTCACAGGAACAACCATATTTTCTAGTTATCACACAAAACATATACAGTCATTTCAAATTCTGGAGAAATATTTTAAGCATGAGTTATAAAATGTAAGCATTATAGATAGAAATTAGAAACAGTATATTTTAAACATTAAAAGTTTCCATAACAAAGAGATTGTTAGTTGGTAAATAAGGATTTGAAACAAACATAACCTAGTAGAAATTATAAGAAACATTAACCATTTGCCTGTTTACACACAGTTTATTTTAAAAGGATTTTTTTATATGTGAACTTAAAGAATAATTCACTTTAAACTGGGTTTACTAGAATTTCAGTAACTTCTAATACAGAAATATGTAAGCTTCAATAGATGCCTTCTTATATTACAAATGGGAAAACTATCTTAATATTTCTTGTAACCTATGGATTGAGCAATAGGCGTATTTTTTTTTCTAAGAAGTATTTAAACTACTAGCTATATGTAAACAGAATGAGTTGCAGTTACTCATTGCAGAGTCCCATTGGAACTCCAGCTCTAAGAACAGCATAATTCTCTACTAAATTTCTGTAGGCCCCTGGGAAAACAATGTACTTCCTTAAAAATGAAGGCACTAAATTACAAGGAAAACATCATACTTTGTTTCTGCTGCATGCAGTACGGTTTATAATATCCACTTTCTGCAGTCCTATCATCAGTGTTTGAAAGACCCTGACAGTATTGAAAGACTGTTGTTCAAAAACCCACAGAGGAAATGGTTTTGCTGAAAAAGCATTTGAAGTCAAACATCTAACCAAGCTGGTCTTTCACCACACAGCAAAGATAACTTACAACGATCCCTTTAAGAAGCTTCATCAAGGGATTGCAACATTCACCAAACAACAGTTTACCATGGAGTCGTACTTTGATCTTATGTTCACATTCCTAAAATCCACTACCTGTATTTCTCTTCCTCCTTGCCAGCTTCCTAAGAACGGTAATTTCCACCATTTCATGGTCACTTTAATCCAAAGCATGCTATGTATACACAAAAGCCACATCACAACAAATCCAGAAAACCAAGAACTGAACAAGATTTGTCAACAGAAGAAGAGAAGCACGCTCCAGTAACCCAGATACATAGCTGCCCAATATTAACCCACAGATTTTCCTGGCACACTGGCCTGCGCCAGACCCCATCAAAACAGAACGGCGTCTTTCTTCCCCTCTAATCATCATCTACAGTCTCCGCTCTCTGAACTTGAGAGCGCACACCACCCACACAAAGCCTCCTCCTTCCCTCCTGCTTTCCTCTCCACTGATCTTCTCAACATGCAAATTATTCACCAGATCAGTGTTATGCTAACCAGGTTACAGCTTTGATCTCGTATTATGACTACTTTTTTATTCCTTATATACCTTACACAAAAAACATTCAGTAGTCTGATCCACTAATTTCCTCCATTTTATCCCTCCTATGAGCTTAGTATGAATAATCTCCTTTCTCGCAGCCTTTAGGTAGCTTTGTTCACCTAAACTACCTTTTATCATCAATCCAAACTTTAAAGTCCTCATCCCTAAGTTACCAAGATCTTATATGCGTATTTTTTTCCTTTTTTCTGAGACTGCTTACAGCATTGTCCAACAGAGGTTCTGGAACACCATTCCATGTTCAAAGCAAAAGTTCAGTGGCCAACCCCTTGGAAAAAAACCCCACTCATTCAGTTCTTCCTCCTAAGCCTTTTACTCATTTGTTACTGCTCCCAAAGGCTTACAATCACTGTTAGGATTGGGCAGTAACAGTGTCCACACACACGAGCAGCAGGGCAGAGCAGGAGCTTCAGAGCAATTCCGTAGCATTTCTAATTCAGGCTCCCTGCAGGCAAATGCCTGGAAGCACAGATGCATCCTATCATATTCTTCAGAGAAGAACCAGTAGCTGTTACTCGTACTACTAAATGACATTAACTACTGCTAGAAGTCACTAAGTACAGCTATGGTGCCTGTGAATCTCATGATCTTTGAAAAGCACAATAGCGTGATACTCCAGCATCAGAGATACTCAGTTCCAGGACAGCATGCTATGATGCAGGTAAGCGTCAGAACAAAGCTGGGACAGTCACAGAATCAGAATGGTTTGGGCTGGAAAGGACCTTAGAGTGGCCTTCCAGTGCCTAAAGGGGGCCTACAGGAAAGATGGGGAAAAAAAACTCTTCAGCAGGGCCTGTTGTGACAGGACAAGGGGTGATGGTTTTAACATAGAGGGAGGTAGATTTACATTAGATCTAAGGAAGAAATTTTTTACAGTGAGGGTGGTGGGACACCAGCCCAGGTTGCCCAGAGAGGCGGTGGATGCCCCATCCCTGGAAACATTCCAGGCCAGCTTGGACGGGGCTCTGAGCAACCTGATCCGGTTGGAGATGTCCCTGCTTCTCACAGGGGGGTTGGACTGGGCTTTACAGGTCCCTTCCCACCCAAACCATTCTGTGATTCTATGATTCAGCCTGCAGAAGAGAAGACTCCAAGGAGACTTTACTGTGGCCTTTCAATATATAAAGGGGGCTTATAAGAAAAACAGAAAGACTTTTTGTCAGGGCCTGTAGTGACAGGACAAAGGGCAATGGTTTTAAATTGAAAGAGGGGAGATTTACATTGGATGTAAGGAAGAAATTCTTCCCTGTGAGGGCGGTGAGGTGCTGGCCCAGGTGGCCCAGAGGAGCTGTGGGTGCCCCGTCCCTGGCAGTGCCCAAGGCCGGGCTGGACGGGGCTGTGAGCGCCCTGGGCTGGTGGAAGGTGTCCCTGCCCGGGGCACGGGCATTGGACTAGATAATCTTGGAAGGTCCCTTCCAACCTAAATCATTCTATGATTCTGTGATCAGAATGCCACAGCAGCTTCCACATGCAGCTATTAATTGCACAGATTATTTCATAAGTAGTTTTATTCTAGATTGTGATAAAGCAATTAAATTTGAACATGAAAGCATACATACCTACATCACTAATCCTATGAATTGTAGGGAACGTTCCATGGTCCAGTACACTCATTTTTATTTTTTTATGTATATTTTATATCTGTTGAGAAACAAACAGATGTTTTGAGAATACCAGCATTGTGGATGCAAGCTAACACACATTCAAAAAATATGTATTGTTTTCCAAGGAGAGGACACATCTCACTAAAAATGTAATTAGACAGAAATTCCACATTTCATGTGCCTCAATTTAGCAGCTAAGAAAAAGAAAACAAAATATTATTTCCTTGATGAATCTGTAATGCTGTCACATAGATCACCTACTCTTTGCTTTGCGCTTTTCAAAACATAACAATCGTACTGACCCAAATGTAAGCTAAACTTTTGAGGTGTTCTTTGCTTTTTAGAAATTAAGCCTGAAAAGATCACTCTCCTCTTGTATTTAGAGACCGTGGTTTTTGTAGAAGTCCCTATCCACTCCCGTTAAGAGGCTCTGTATTAACACCTGTCCACCCGAGTCAGCCGTTCCAGCCACAATGGCTTAGTTCCCAATAAGCAACTACGACAGGCAGCACATATCAAGAATTCACATCATCTCGGGATGAACTTGACATTTAAGACGCAATAAGATATATAACATAGTAAAAACTCTGATGTCTTAAAAACCTTACTTTCACCTTAACTAAGCACACATGGGCACCATCGCAGGTCCTGCACACAAAGAAAAGCAACAGATCAAAACAAGGTGTTTCAGTTGAACTGAATCAATGGCTGAATAATGCCAGAAGGGGAAGGTCATGTTCACCCAGCCTCCCCACAATCCTGCACCCTCAAACCCAGCTCTAACTCTCCAAAATTTCCTACACGCAGAATTCCATCCACTTTGTCACACCTCTGACATTTGTCTGGTCCCAAAGCAAGTAGCAACACAGGAAACAGTAGACGAGAAAAATCTGTTAATTTGTGTATTGTGGAATTATTTTTCTGCTGTTCTAGTGAGTTGAGCCTATCTACCCATGCAAATTCCAAGGATGGCACAATGCAACAAAAAGGAAGGAAGGAAGAGTGGCAAAAGCAATGGAAGGTGAACTACAATGATGAAGAGCTATTAATTTCAGTCAAAAAAAAAAGCACGAAACTGCAACCAAAGATACTTAGCATTGTACTTTCCTGTGAGTTATGTTTCTTCACAACAACATTCTGCATTGCAGAATCATGAAAAACAGCTGAAGTGTAAAAATCTGACCTAGATGGACAAGTTTTGTGAATGAGCTTCCGTTATTACTGAAAAAAAAATGGTAAGGGCAGTTGAAATTACAGCCGCAATACATACACACACACTACTGTTTCTGTGGCTCAAACTCAGTTTGATATTAATTTTGTACATGTTAACTTTGCAAGTTACGAGGCAAATAAAATTCGTGACCACTGGGCTTTATACAGTGAATATTCCATGACCAAACCAAGTAGAAAACAGTGAACACTCATTGATGAAGTGTGACATTTCTCAATGCTTCATGAATACTCTTCAGTGTTATTTACAATGCTATGAAACTGTCCCTTGCACTAAAAGCAAAATCACTGGAAATATAACTCAACAAGAAATACTCAATCACCAACACACAAATCTTTAAGCTATAGGCTGATCAATTTAAAAGGCATTTAAAGAAAATTCTTTTTATTCAGGTTGTTTACAAGCCTGTAAATCAGGTTTAGTTTGGTATCTCTAGTGTCATAATTTAGATTTCCAGCCTCCAAAATCTTCTTCCTGGGAGGAGGGAGAAGTTGCCACATAATGAAATTTTGTAATTAAAAAAAGTGGCTAGAAAAGGAATCTTAAAACAAAGAGTGAAACCCTGCAAACTGACATAATTTCCCATGGAATTCTATAATATCCAGCACTTTCTGGAAACTCCAGGACAATTACGTGACACAATCTTCCACTGAATTTATAGTCATTGAGGTTCAACAGGACAACTTAAAACACTAACAATAAAAGCTCAAAATGTAGGAGAAAAAAAAAAAACTATAAGAAAGCTCAAAATATTTGTTTTGCACTATTTTTCAAATATTTCTTCTTAAGGATTTCAATGTGAATCACAGAGAATCAAAGCCAGGCTTTTTTTTTTTTTTTTTCTCCTTTGCTGAACTTTACCCTTCCCTTGAAGACTAAATCAACCACATATCTGAATTTAGAGAAAATGGAAAGCACTGCAATATATCTAAATTCTTTATTTTAAAGCTTTTTTGATTGACCAGTCTAAAACAGACTTTCATATATTTCTTTCTTAGAAAGATCGTAAGTCACCAGAATTCCTAGCCTCATGCAGGAAGACGTGAACATTCAACTGTGGCTTGATATTTCGGTAACCCTACTGATACTCTTATCAATGTAAAAATGAAGAATGACTGTGTCAGGTCTCTTAAACCATCAGATATAATCTATATTTACAGAGGGCCAAGAAAACACAAGGAAGAACCAACACAAGGACTCTGAACCAGTACGACTAGTTCTCCAGGGGAGACGCTCCAGCTCTACAGATCAGCAGTGTGATTTTTAAACAACAGCAAGTTCTTGTGAGGGTTTTTGCGTACTACAGTTAATATTCACAGAGCAATGATGATTTTCCTTAGCAGAGATATCAACAAGGCTACCACGTTCTGAGATTCTGCAAACAGAAATAAATATATCTGTATTAGACTTGTAGCAGATCATCCACAGGCTTTGTGGAACCACTTGGACTGTTTCGACTTGTGACAGCCCAGCGACAGCTTCGAACAAGTTGCCAGAATTCCTCAAATTAAAAGCAGGAAAATATATCTACAAAGGAAAACACAAAATGGGATAGTACTACCTACACAGTGGGACATCAAAGTTCCCTGCAAAGTCAAGACAAGAGATCTGCAACACTGAACAGTGGCTTTGCTGCGCCTGCTAGCACTTACAATTCTTGGCACCCAGTTTCTCCATACTTAAGTTAGAGAGGGATTCAGTGGTATATTTGAGCACACTGGTACAAAATAAACAACGTACCTCTGACTCTGTCCTTCTTAAGGACTAAGGTTGTGAAAAGGGCGTTTAAACCTCCATTACCAGTTCCACAGTCTGCGCTTGCTCACGCCAGTATTCCAGCAGACACTCTCCATCGCTACGGCCAATGGCTCTCGCGCGGTTTCTGAGAGCTCAGGGTCGCATCAGCAGGCTGAGGACATCCCTGCTGATCTCAGCCGCCCCGGCCGAGGGGAAGAACTGTGACTCAGCAATTTCAAAGAGCGTAAAATCTACTTCCAGTTTTCACTCTTACAAGCACAACTCATGGAAAATCACATGTGGCAGAAGTTTTTTCTACTTCCTCTTTCATTTCTACTCTAGGTCATGGAAAGTAATGCAAATATTTCAGGGGGTATTTTAGTTTTTAACAAGAGCCACTGGATTTTGCATCTCAATACATCCGGCTGTGCCTTGCTCTTGAAGACACCATTGGAATGTCTGCATTTTATAACCTTAAAAGAGTCATTCTGAGATCTGTTAGTCTTTCTCCTAGTTGTGAAGTCTGTATTAAAAGGGAAAAGGAAATCAATTTAGGGTGAAGCCTGGTATATTTACATTATAATGACATTTTTACAAAGATCAAATTATTTGTAGGTATAAGGATGACAAATTTAATTGATAGCGGTGGGTTAATCCCACAGGTGCTTGCTCAACCTCTACCCTGCAAGGCCCCCATCAACTTCAGCTGACATTTTGCACTGAATGAACACTACAGGTTACTGCCCAGACTTTACATTTCATGATGAAAATTATTAATTTTTAAAGGTTTGCAGCTGCTTGCACAGAGCTAATGAGTTAGGCCAATTATTTTTTTCCATATACCTATGTGGTTTTGGAGCTAAAATACTTAAAGAGTAGAAATACCAATTTTAGTCAGAGTTCACTGCCTTCAAAATCTTTTCACCTTCACAAATTACAACAGAATAAGTTTAATTCGCATACTTCTTTTCTAAAGGAAGATTATTCAGTAAGTAGTACTCCTTAGAACAAGAGTAAATTCACTTCTCTTGCTCTGGTACCCAAAGTATACTTCCACTGGGAATAGGTTTATTTCTGTAGGCTTTTTTAGCAATTAGTTTATTAACATCCATAAAATGCAGCTTGAACCAAACATGCGGCAGGAACTTGGTGAATCCATTTAATATTTGTGATCAGAAAGATGAAGAAAAGATTTGAGGTTGACATTAAGCATTTACATTTTTAAAACACACCTTAGAAGGAAATTCAGGTACCATTCACGTAACAGAAAAGGACCTTCCTTTCCTCTAAATGCTGTACCCCAGTGGTTAGGGACAGAGAGGCAGGGAAGAGGAAAACTCTGGTTTCCAATGCCCTTTCCGAAGGGTCTCCTAAGCACTGGAACCACAAGGATTCCCACACACTGCATGCTGGATGGTTGCCTTATCCATACATATTAAGCGATAATCTACTCTGAAGGTTTTTGAACAGTGCCTACACCTCACACCAAAACAAGATATCATGTCATTTGAGTGTTCAATCCAAAACACTTCATCCACCGAGGTACTGACTGTGTCCAGAGGGCCCCACAGGGCTTGGATCCAAGGCAGCTGGGGCATGCCACGCTTTGTTTGCTGGGCCTAAGTGGTACTTACAAAGCCATTAATGCTTTGTGTCATACAACATTGCGTCCTTCCAGGGAAACACCTGGATGACCATCCGCCCTAAGAGCGCAGGTGGAGCTAGCCAGGCCAGGATGACTGCGCTCCCACAGCACCGGTGGACACAAGCCCAAGCTCACAGGCAGCCCAGGCTGAGGCCTTCCTCCTACCCACTCTGCCCTCTGCAAGGTGCTCCACAGCCTGTGGGTGAGGGCAAGTTTGTCTCCAAACACCGTAGATGCAATGACGCTTAAGCTTAGCCTGCCTTTGCTTGTTCTCGAGAACAAAGCTGAACGAGCAGTTCAAGGACCTGAGAGCACTGCCCAGACACGGAGCTACCTCCTGTCACCCTGTGAGAGCACTGGCCAGGAGCTGTAACTAACGGCAAACTCAGACTAACTTCTCACAAATGGAAAAGTGCTCCCTCTCCACCCATAGTACAACAAATAGGGTGGCATCTTAACTGAAGATACTACCACCACCAAGTCCAAGCGCGGAGACCTAAGCGGCAGGGGAAGGGGAAAGGAGCATTTTAGCTGGAGATCCCAGAACTAGATGACTCAGCAGATTTGGAAGACAACTCTAAAAGAAGGAAGAAAGCTGCATTAGGGAGCTCTGCCAATTAGTATTACACGCTGTACAATTGCATAGGAGAATGCAAGCTGTCTTTTCTAAGTATCAGCAATGCGTATCCCAGTTTGACAGCATGAGCAGTGTCTTGCACAGACAAACCCATACTTTCCGTCCCTAGTGTGATTTCCAAGCTGGCTCCTGGTTATCCTCCTGCCTTCCCCAGCAGCTCACAGTACCCATTCCAGCTCTGTTGTATGTCGTCGAAGCAGAACAGCACAGGATTTAAAAATAAATTAAAAGAAAACCAGGTCATGGCCAGGAACTTCAGCTGGAAATAAAGAGAAATGGGATACCACCTGACAGTTTCGTTACTGCATCAAACCTTTAGTAGGGTTAAGATTTTATTAGGTTAAGTAAAACAAATGAGGCTGAAGAGACATTTCAAAATTTTGAGTAATGTAAAGGCCAGACAAAACATCTGTCTTTAGAAAAATAACTGCATGAGGAGCTGACAATCTAGCCTCTCACAAGGTTAAAAGAAATTCTATTCCTCTGCTATAGACAGTCAGCCTTCCTCCCACCTGCTTTTTGGGGTTTCTGACCACCCTAGCACTACCTCTATTGATGAACTTGGGAAGAGAGTACTACATGGTGACTGTCACATCGCCCTATATGATGGCAAAACCAACTTATTGATGAAAAATTGGGAGTACTTGAAAGCTTTAGGAAGACTGTATCCGTCGCACCTGCTTCTCTCTATAAAAACCTTTTATTACCGTTCCCTGCCCAGCTGCTGCGTTAGCATCATTGTCCTGTATTCCGCATTTGGGAAATCATCGTCCTAGTCTGGGTCCATCTGGCCAGCTTTAAGTGACAAGCTTCTTCCAGCACAAGAAACACTGTCCTTTTTGAAAAATAACTATGGATACCAGTAAGATTAGCAGCAGCATAGCTACCCCTTTGTTTATTTATTTATCCTTTTGGCAAATTGTTAATCTCTTCTTCCTACTGACATGTTTCTGATACAGTGTCAGCATGTTAACAAAACTTCACGTATTTGCTTTAGCTTCCACGCCTTTGAAAAGACAGTAGGAGAGTACATCTGTGGGAACAGAACTGATGCAAAAAACCAACTTAGTGATCATTTTCTGTAATTTAAGAGGTACCGTGTTTGATTAAGTACTTATTCCATTCCAACCTACCCATTTCTCTCTTTTGCAATGACATCATACATTTGTATTTGACCTCAGCCTTTTAACAGACATTATTTTCTGTTACCACAAATTCAATATTATGACTTCACCAAAACACTGAAAGTGACTGTTAAGATTGTCTTGGAAAGGGCAAGATCTGTATAAACCTGTATTTTATTTTCCTTAACTAGAAAATGTACCAATCAAAACGATAAAAGCACTGCAAGTTAAATTTATTTCTGCTTTCATGCTGACATATCGAAAAACCTCTTCAACACTATAGAAGTTCATCTAAGCCTGAATTCAGATACCCCGCGTCAAGGCTTTGTTCAAACTTCAGTACAGCCTCTAGGTTGGAAGTCTTGATGCTTCTCAGAAAACGTACAAGAGACAAAACAGACATTGAAGAGAAGCCTTTAGTACACGGAAAACTGTTCCAAGAATGTGAAATCAGCTGTGTCTACTACCAGCCATGACTAAACCTTTTAGTAACAGTAAAAAGCATAAGGTTTACTAATCCTCTGTTTCCCCTCCTGTTGATAATTTTGTATTTTGCTACAATTCAGAACACTTTTAGGTAATAACAAATATGACCTCTTAAAAGATTATGTCTCCAATTCAGCTAAACACTTCAGTGCATTCTTAATTTGCTCGTGCCTGAGGTATATGACTTAAGATTATTCTTAAATATGGGAACATTAAATATTAAGGCAAGAGCCTACTCCCTTTCATTTAAATAGAAATTAAACTCTCCAATGTTAGTCAGTGTTTCTGGAGCAAGCAAAGCCCGCAGCCTGCTGCACCCCGTCACAGGTTGCTACTGGTGATGATTCATGCCCAGTTAAGGTCCCAATTCCACAAGCATGAGCACTCCTGATGAGTTTAACCATTAACTTTCAAGGAGCCTGGATTTCACTGCCTCAATTCAACAAGTCATTTCCATACATAAATCTCTGCAGATTTGGGTCATGAGTGGCAATTTTTCCTCTCGGCTTAGCGCTGCTAATCTACAGAAGGGCAAAACTGCTGGGGAGGGAAGGGGCAAGGCACCGCGTTAACGACCTGGACATGCTATTTAAACCAAAACTTGGTGCACGTTTTAAATCAGCCAAATTATTAACTGTAAAATCAATAAGTTGAAGCCATATCAACTCTACACAAAACACAATTTAACAGCATAACCAATGACAGTTTAATAGCTACTCATATTTTGTGCAAATGAAGGTTGCTTAATTTTGCAACAGCAGGTGTTACAATCCTGCCAGCAGTTCCCGTAAACTAGTGGGCACACACAACTGAAAACCAGCAACGAACCACTGACTGCACTGAAAACTGTGAATACAACATCAATGGGAACTTTGATAATAGATTAGGACAGATGTTTCCCAAAACATCCAAACTCGAGGGAAAAAAAAACTACAAACATACAAGTCTCTTATTTTCAGCACTCTTTTGAATATCTGGAGATTTCTTAAATATTTAGCGGAAGATTTTTTTCTAGATTTTAAAGGAAATGTTACTTGCTTAGCTACCGCATGTTTCCATTCAAAGAGGAGGAATATTAACATGCAGTTATTGAAACTCTGTGATCCTAATCATTGTTAGGGAAAAGAGGCAGACATTCACTCTCATTGTACAGCATGGAGTAAAAACAAACAAATAACTGGCTTTATCCTTTAATCAGATCCATTCTCTTCTTCTAGTTGAACTAACTATCTGAACATGGCACCCATCCAGAACGTTTTAATCTCGCAGCGGTCAATCCCTTCCCCGGGAAGAAAATGCACAGTACAATACTTCTGTCCTTCAGTGGCAGCACAGTCAGAGAGGTCCCATCGTTTGATTATCATTTAAATGTGCATTCCCCAAAGAAAGAACTATGGATACGTCTGAAATAAAGTCAAGTATCAGAAACCGTGCGCTCTCAAAAGAGACATAGTCCTTTTTGTCTGTGGTAATCTCATTACTTCCTCATTAAGTAAAACTTAATCCAAAGTAGGAAGATCACTTTGAGGAACACTTAAAACAAGCAGCTCCGTGGAATACTGTCACTCTGCAAGGAGGGGGAAATAGCTCATCTTCTTCTGAGTATCTGCACGTTACGAGAGAACTACTACCCCCACCCCTCTATTCTTTGAGTATTCTAAGTAGTAAATCCAAAATAAAACAAACTTAAAAATCACTTAAAATTAAAAAAAAAAAAGCAACAAGCAAATAAAAGAAAGGAAGTACTTTTTTAAAAAGTTGACAAGGGACACAAAAAGGGTAGGAAATTAGGTCAGCCATGTCCACCATGCAGCCTTGAATCAAGTGAGTCAGCTGGCATTTTGTTATGTTGTTTTGTTTTGAACAAAACATGCACAATCCATTTTCACTGACCAAACGCACCCACTTCAAAGTTAGCCAGCCGCAGACAGTACACCTGGCAATCTCAGAGTTTAACTGAAAGAGAGGATGAAATGAGAAAATGCTCTGATGCTTTCTGTAGTTAATTGTCACAGAACAGTTTGGGTTGGAGGGGACAATCAAAACCCATCCGGTCTCAGCCCCGTGCCCGGGGCAGGGACACCTTCCACCAGCCCAGGGCGCTCACAGCCCCGTCCAGCCCGGCCTTGGGCACTGCCAGCGACGGGGCACCCACAGCTCCTCTGGGCAATTCCTGGCACATGGCTGGACAATCCTAGACAAAATCCCAAGGCATCTTTGCTGGATAATCCCAACACAGACTTTTGGATTTGAACACAAGAAATATGCAGCGTTTTATTACATATTTCTGCCAAAGCAGTAGCTTGAGAGATTTATATTAGTGGAACAAAATATTGCAATTTCATTATCTCTTAAGGCCTACCAGTTTTGGAATCAAGCATTTCAGCCACCCATATAAAAACAATATTGTCTTTTTCCTTTTTTAAACCAAAAAAGATCCGATTCATGTGAACAAGGAGACTAGACGTAATAGTGCAGAAAAGTACTAAGAGAAGTAATTTTCTTGTTAAGGATTTCTTCGCTTAATAGAGCCAATGAAATTATGCTCCTGGTCCAAAATTTGACCTGCCTTCTAACCGCTAAAACAAATCAAATAAATTATTCTTGCTTATATTCAACTAGAACTTATATATAAGTAGAACTTCATATATAACTAGAATTTCATGGTAAAAAAAATAAATAAATAAAACTATCACCTTGGTAACTTAAGAAAATGCATTCTTTCTCTTACCAGGTGGCACCCAGAGCTGTGCAAGGCACAGCACTTCAAATTGAACCTGTATGGAAATTAAAAATGGCAGTATTTTCATCACTTAAAAGATATTTCAGAATGTCATGTTATCCATACAGATCATTCCCAATTGTGTAAGGAAAAAAAAATATCTGCCTGTTATTTAGAGGTTTTGGTGTTATTCCTCTTCCCATGCACTTAGACTTTCTCCTGAGGACTCTGTTCTGCAAGATTACAGCCATGTTAGTCTGAATCCAACACAGCACATAGCTGCATGCGTAAGCTTAAACACACCAAGGTATTCTGAAAACTCTCAGTCAGTATTAAATATTACTAATACTATACAAATATACAAGAGGAAGTAAATTATTGTATTTGTAAAGGAACTAGCATACATTAATAAAAAAAAAAATCACCAAAACCATTTAAATAACCAGAACAGAACGTTTCATAGGATTAATAACATCAGCTAACACACAACTGATGATGATAACCTAAAGCCGTAAGGTTTTACAAAAGAAGCATCTTCTCGTTACAGTTTTCACAGAAGGAGGACTTAAATCAGGAGAAAAAAGTGTTGCTAGAGGGGTAAGAACAGAAAGGAGGATGAGAGTAGAAAATACTTCAGGAGAGATCTGGGAGATCGAAAGGAACTGAATGAGAAGAGAAAGTAAGGAGGTTACCCAGCTCACAGCCTGGGGACAGAGCAGTCAGCAAGGTCAACCCATGCAAGCAGAAGGGCTGCCTCTCGGGTGGCTCATTTTGGAAGGTGAGACTGAAGTGCTCTCGATTAACGACGGTTTCCTGCCACCAGACGACCACTCTGATGTGGGAAGGACTGACCATATGTTTCTGCAAAGAGGCATCATCACAGGGGAGATGGAAACATCTCTTTATCCCTCAATGCGTAGTGCTTGATTGCTTGTAATCCTGCTGAACCAAAGAGGCACCTGTCTCCTCATAGAGATGATCATTCTTCCAGCAGGCATCGATGGAGTTGTAACACCACAGGCAATCTGGCCTTACACAAAATAAGCATAGGCCTCCTTTTTTCTGGTAACAAGTTATGCCTATGGAGCAGGGAAGGATTCAGTTGCAATGACTTCTCATGAAGAGGCTGGATATGCACTGTACCACAGAGATGTCAAAGATGGATTCCACGTATAACAAGGCAGGGCCAGTGGAAAGGATGTAATTTCACAGGCAGGGATCATTAAGGAGATAGACTTGAAAGGAGCTGTAGCAGACCAGTATGCCCTATAAGAGGCATCACATTTACTAAGCCATCAGGTACGAAAATAATCAGTACCAAGTAGAAGCCAAAGTTCAGGGGAAGATGGCTAAAGAAGCTCAGAGTATGCATGCAGAAGTCATTGAATCACTCAAAAAAAAAAAAAAAACCAAAAAAACCAAAAAAAAAAACCAAAACCAAACAACCTACTGAAGACTGAGCTTAAAAATCCTGTGCAAAGTATCCAGATTGTTGTTGTTAAATCACAGCTCTATTGCTCTTCAGATAAACCACTTGAGTGATTCTGTTTCCAGCGCTGCAAAATGAACAATTAGAAATATACAGTTTTCAGAGTCATTATAATTTTATTTTCGTTAACTAGCTAAAGTCCAAATTCTCTCAAAGCAGGAAGGGAAACAGAAGTCCAATTCTTTGTTTTATAGAATGAAACAGGTGATTTTAAATTGCCCACACCTTTGCATATGCTCCTGTCTTTGCTCTTGTCTTCTGTGTAGTATTTTAAATGAAAGCATTTCCACCTACTCCATTTTCCTGTTAGCTTTGTTGTCATTTTGTTTTTCTTTAAAAAAACAAACCTATATGGGAAAAGTTCAGTGACGCGCTGCTGGAGGCCGCCTTCCCACAGCTCTGCTGACAGACCAATTTGTCTGAGCATTTCTTAATGAACTTCTGACAGAAGTCAGCTGGCTTAGTTTATACCGTATGGGGGTACAGTTTTTCTTCATCAGTGCCTCGAGAACATATTACCCTGAATAAGTCCAATTCCTCCTTCAGCCAAGATACTTTTTCCTATTACAGCCTATGAGAAGCTACAGCTTTCTCAGTTGTGGTGATCTGCACGTTTATGGTTATAGCAATTCTGCATCAGTCCCCTCAGACTTCAACAGATTGCTTCACAAACCGAGCTTAAGGTGAAGACACACAAACAGGGCTAACCGCCATCGCGGGGGGGAAGATGAACCTGAGGAAGCAGGCCCTAGAGAGCCAGTGCTGACACCAAAGACTCCGATTCACCACACCTTGAGCTACCCTGGCTGATTTTTGTCTGACAGTAGCATAGCTGTAGTCAGAGACGAACATTTGTCTGCAGCCTATGAGACAGCAAGCAAGAGGGATAGATAATTCATATGATTTAGAAGCCACTGTAGATTATTACGTCAGGAGAGTCAGTATCATTTTGTACAGCTGTTGCCAGTTCTGCTAGGCCAAATTTGCAGTTATGTGCAGGGAAGCATTCGGCACACCTTCACTTTAAATTAATGCATGATGTTGTCTGATACTCTCCTACAAAAAAACAAAGCATGCTTGTCTGAAGCCTCCCATTTACAACTCTTGGAAATGTACAGTCCATAAATAAAAAACAGTTTTCTTTGTTGCCTCCTTATTCACAAGGATCTCTGTCTTTCAGTTTGAAATTCTGTGTCCCTAGTCTGATGAGAAAGATTACAATTTGGTAAATTTCTCAATATTTTTCCAAGCCTCAAATATAGCCTAGTAGGAAGATGGGTAATATTTTGTTCAGCTTGAGAATCGCAGCTGTCAGTAGGAGCTGTAAAGGATTCTAGCAGGCCTTCCCCTGTCCTCGAGCAGATACAAGTGCCTGCGTTCTCCAGAACTGGGTTTTGTTTTCATTTGTGGGGTTTGGGGGGATGGCACAGTTTGTGCTTTGTTGTTTTTGTTTGTTAGTTTTTTAAAAGGTTGTTAGTTTCCGGAAAAATTGCTTACACGCTTAGGACCTGAAAACCCCCAGAACAGAATGACTGCTAATCACCTTTTCTTTATTGGACATCCTGCTCGGCTTTCGCTCACCGCCTCTCACCACAGCATCCGTTTGGCTGTGGCAGAGCGGCCCAGCTGTCAGATGCAGCGATATCCAAGAGCAGCCCTGACCTCCAGCTCCAGGTGTGTGACGAAGCCTGGTTTTACAGCCAGGCACTTCTTCCTGCCCTGCCGCTGCAGTACACTACTCCCAAACAAAACACCAGCAAAACCACTCATGGTGCCACACTATAAGCTGAATCAATATCTTGGGACAGGATTATTTTGTTTTGCCAAGAAAAGGTTACTTTTCTTAAACCTAAATCAACTCAACAACTGAGTGGCTACTGCGGCCCGGCAGGCTGTTCCTCAAACCGCCATTTTGCCGAGACAGGTACTCAGGGCAAAACATTTCAGATTACTGCCAAAAAAGGAGGTCCCCCATCCCCTCTGTACCCAGCTACTTGCAAATATCTTAGCGCAGGCATGAGAGGCAGGAACGGTGAGCTAGATCAGGACATTGATCCAACTGAAAAAAATAAGAGCGTTTGTTGTGGGGAGGTTTCTGGGGAAACTGGATCAATTTTCTACTCTAGCTCACTGCACAGCTGCACGATCGTGTTTTCTGGCACAAGGAAAGCGGGAGAGATCTCATGACAGGCTAGCATTGTTCCTTTCCATTGCAGCTGCGCTTGAGCCACATTTAAGTGGATGTGTAATCAGAAGCTTGGTGATCATGCTGAGCACTTTGCAGGATCTAGAATCAAATATTCATACCTGATGCTTCAAAGCCATGGAAGAAAAAAAAATAAAATAAAATAAAAATGCAAACAACTTGGCAGTATCCAAATAGTTTTGCTCAGTATTTTGTTTTCCCACAGGGAAAGAGAAATCTATACCCATGAGAGCGCGGTAATTTTGAATGCCACCACCTGAAACTTCAAATTTCTGTAAAAACTCTTGCTGAAAAAGCAAAATGTTGGTCCACTACTACTTCAGAAATACACCTTCTATTAGGTGCTACTCCTCCCCAGTTCAACATCAAAAAAGCGGGAGAACATTTACTGCTTTTTTTAACCAAATGAAATTACAGTTTCCAGATCACCCAAAGTCAATTGTATCTTGATTGACTGCATTGCTGTGACATCAACACAATGGCTTGCAGTAAATTTTGAATTCAAATTGTAGGTTTTAATGATAGGGAAAAAACCCACACATCTAAATAATTTCCCTTGTGAACGCTAAACAGCTGCTGATTTGTTCAGTTAGCCTGCCATGAGCATCACCTTCTTCTCCAATTATTTTTTTTTCAAACTTTTGTAACTTCAGTAAGAGATTACAGATAAAACAGGTAGCACTAAATAGCTTCCAGAAAAAAGGCAACACTATTTTTGTGACTATCTTGATAATCTCACACTTCCAAGGATCAAGCATTCTGTGCTGACAGTTCCCACTTCCTAGCCACAGTGCCTACATGCTTACATCAAGTAACAAAATTCTAGGTAATCTTGCTAACAGATAAATAATTGCTAAAATTAAAGGTAGGTGTGCAAGTGTTCTGCAAGGATTGTGAACATCTGTGGAATTTAAAAAAAAAAAAAAGATTCCAATTTGGATTAATTTCAGAATAGATTAAACAAAGCAGAAAGACATATCAATGACTCAAAATACTGAAGGAGCACAATAATAGCAAAATAACCAGCAAATACCCAGTAACTAAATTGCTCATCTAAAAAGCTGGAAAATGAGCACAATCATTTCAAGAGATCAGATTTAAGGCTCATAAGAAACCAGGAAGGTTCAGACTGAAAACACGCCACTAGATTTTTAAAAGATTTGCAAATATAATGGAAATGGTGCTTTCCAAATGATACTGAGAATGAAAAAGAAAGATCTTACTTTCCAGTCACATCCTGAAGAAAGTGAATAAAAAGAAACAGTACTTGTTTGTTGCTGATGCTAAAACAGATATAAGAGTTTAAACATGTATTTGGCAAAGGCTAATATCTGCTAATGGAATAAGAAATCAAAAGAATGACTACACCATGCAGCTCTTTGGATTGGAAAGTTAATATGGGGTGCCTTTCCATTACATATTTTGTCCCTATTGGGCTCAGCACGGTGATAAATGGGTGGGAATTGATGGCCTGTGACACGCAGCAGTCAAATTAGATAATGTATTGGCTGCTCCGGGTGCCAAAAAAAATAAAAAAGCTATGACTGTATGACTAATACCAGATAAAATGAAATTGCTGTTCCTCACTGATAGTCAGTCAATATATTTGCAAATCTGACGGGACCTCAAAATATTACTTTTAATTCTTTATACTTCTACTGTGCCAAAACAAACTGGCTCAACATCACTTTCTCCTTCTCGCCATTCTTTCTTACCCTTTCCCATCTTGCCCCAGCCGCAATACAGAGAGGCCTTGCAATGCATGGCTCTGCAGGGATACAGGGCACTTAGAACAGGCTGTTCCAAATAATGTTGAGGGTTACAGCCACCCACCTGGAACCACCTGCATCTGGAAGGCCTGGAGATGGCATTATGCCACCTTTCATGTCCTGCCAAGGGACTCTGCCCTCCACAGTCACAGTAACATTCAGAAATGGCTCCATTTACCAGGGGAGGCAAATAAGCTGCTTCATTTTCCAAAAGCTGTTATTTGTGGAAGATAAGCCAATGCAACAGTATCCAAATTACAGATTAAACCCAGCTGAGACTGATACAAAGTTGATTTGATTAATCCAGTACACCTTTGGTAGAAGCAGCCTTGCAACTAATGAAAGCCATTGCTCTTAGAGGTTCTGTGCTTTCTCCTCCCTTTATTCTAGATCTACTTATTCTGATTTCATATTTGAGTTTTACTTTTATCTTGCTCTCCACCTTCATTTGACCCTTCCCCTTTCACCCTTGTTACTCTTTGTTTTACCTAGTTCCTGCTATTATTCCTCTGGACTCTTGTTTCCCGTTTTCCTAGGAGGAAGCCACCATTCTGGTTTGGTAACATTTTATACCCAGTTAACATAGTACAAATCATGAGATTTTCAGGGCAGTGAGGCATCAAGTGTTTTCCATCTGCTAAGTGTTTTCCATTTCATACTGTAGGAGTTCCTACTGTATTAATCCATACAAATAGTAACAACATTACAGAGATTAAAAGTTATACCAAACGCCTACATAGTTTTCAGCACAGCAGATTATATTCCAAGTGGAAAATTAAGAGAAGAGACTATATATATTCTGAGTTTAGAGGTGACTCTCCATGTTCTCTCTCTCTTTGCCTGCAGCTCCTTTCTGAACAGAGGGTGAGGACATAGCTCTACTTGTAGCGTCAGCACTGATTAAACCACATCAGAGTTATCACATGTTCTTATGCCAAGATAAAAATATGGTGCATCCTATTGCACACTAAACTGGAAAACTAACCTGGATGAAAAAAAAAAAGAGACACCAGCAAAAATGCAGGTACCATTTTCATGGTTATTTTTCAGCAGGATTCCTACACAGCCTGCGTCAATGTAACAGGGGAATGGATGGAATAAGACAGCCTCTTACGACAGCGAGAGCTGCTCACTGCATCACACCTCAAATCCAAATTTACTTACAGGAAGTACCTGGAGCCTTCCCAGCACACTAAACCAGTATCAGGAAAAGATAAAAGGCAAACGAATAATAGAGTAAAATGAGAATGCATTAATTTCTGGGAAGATTCAAGCAGCAATTTTATTTTGGCCTTCTTTTAGCCATTTACAGTGTTGTCATCATCGTATTAGTCAATGAAGCAGCAGGTGTCATATTGCAAATATCAAAGCAGTAGACTGGGAGGAGAGGAAATGGGGTCAGTCAGCAAACCCTGAGAAACACAGGGAGGTTTGGTGTTTGAGAGGCTCACATAACTCAAAAAGACCAAACATTCAACACACACACACACGTCCTCTCACCCAGAACTTCAAAGTGTTTTACAGTATCTTTAAATATATTGGCTTTTCTTCTCTCCATCTATAATTCTCTACGCCATAAATAAAGTTAGGCCAGCGCTAGATGCTTCAGAACGGCGACGTTTTAAAACACTGCAGAAAGCGTTTCTCTCATCTTTCACCAGCGCCTCGGCTTCCCCCGTCCGGGCCCGAGCAGGATGGCGGGGCTGCCCGCCCTGCCCGCCGCCAGCCTCCGGCTCCTCAGCCCGCCAGGACCCGCCGAGCGCCCGAGCTGCGGTACCGGTACCGCTCCCGCGGCGGCCACGCCGCCCTCGACAGCCCCGCGGGGCGGCCAGCCTCGCCGGGGGAGCCCAGCCTGCCGCGACGGGACGAGCAGCCCCGGCCACCGGCAGCGGCCCCAGCGGCGCCCACCTCCGCGGCGGCCATTTTGCAACCGGTTGCTCCAGCCACCTGCGCCCCGCCCGCTCCCGCGCCGCGGGGACACTCACCGCGAGGAGGCCGGCGGGCTCGGCGGGGGCGCCGGCGGAGCCTCCCGCCCGGGCAGGCCGCCCCGCCCAGCGGCACTCCCGCCTGCGGCCACCCCGGGCGCGGCGCTGCCGGCAGCGACTCGACTCGACCTGGCCCGGCTCAGCTCCGCCACGGCCCCCACCCGCCGCGCACCGCGCTGAGGGGACGGCAGCGCCTTCCACTCCGCCGCCTCACAGCATCGGTAACCATAGCAACCTCAAGTCGTGCCGCCGTTGGCGGGTTTAACAGGAGGCAGCAGCCAATGGAGCGCCGCCCTGTGCTGCGCCTGGCCAATGGGCGCGGGCGCCGGGCTGGGCGCTGCGCTGACGTCGCGAACGGGGCGGAGCGCAGCCAGGCGGAGCGGGCGGCCGGGCTCGGCGGCGCCGGCGCCTCCACTGCCGCCGCCACCATGGAGACCCCGGGCTAGGGCCCGCCGCGGCCCGCCGGCGCGCTGAGCGGGGCCGGCCCCGGCCGCCCCGCCGCCGCCCCCGCCTCCCTCCGCGGTGAGTGGGTGAGGGCTGGGGGCCGGGACTGGGGCGCCGCGCGGGGCCGGGCAGCAGGCGAGGCGGCGGACCCCGCCGGGGGCCCGGGGCAGCGGGGCCGAGGAGCCGCCGCCTCGGGCGCACCCGCGCCCGGCCCAGTCCGCGGCGCCGCGCCCGCTCCCGTCCGCGCGGGCGGAGCACGGCGTGCCCTCCGTACCCGCGCTGCCGCCCGCTGCCTGGCCGCGCCGCGCGGGCCCTGCGGGCGGAGCTGCTGCCGCCGGGCCCCTGCCCCGGGCTCCGCGCTGGGGAACCGGGTGGCGAAGCGCGGGAGCCCGGGGCGGGCGGGCGCCGCGGGGACAGGTGCGCGCGGGCCGGGGAGCCCGCAGCGGGGGCCGGGGGCGCGGAGCCCGGGCCCGCCGCCTTCGGCCCGGCGCGGCCGCCTCTCTCCCCGCCGGGCGCGCCGGCGTTGCGCGGGCGCTGGGCGAGCTGGCGGCGGGTGCGCAGCCCGCGGCCGCGCCGGGTGCCGTCTGCGCGGGGCGTTGCGCGGCGCCGCGGGCGGGAGGCGGGAGCCGCGCCGCAGCGGCAGGGCCCCTCCGCCGGAGCGCGGTCCGCGGCCAGGGGCGGGGGCACGGCGGAAACTTTGGGGAGCGGCGGGGCGGCCCCGCGGCGGGAGCCGGGCTGCGCTGCCGCCGGCGGAGGCTCGGCTCCCTTCCCCGCGAGCGCGGCGCTTCCGTGCGGGGCCGCGGGTGCCCGGGTCGGCTGCGGTCGCTGTGCTCCCCGAACGTGAGGTAAGCGCGTGGAATTTTAACCTTTGCGTGGCGGCTGAACTGCGAGCTGCGTTGCGCTGGAGAGCTGGCGGAGGGGACCCTCTGCCCGCGCGGTGGGCGCGCGGCCGCGGCAGCCCCTAACTTTCCCCCTCCGCGGCGGGAACACGCGGGAGAGAGCAGCGCGCCGCGGGTGAGCGCCGTGGCGCGCGGGCACCGGCTCGCTGCGGGGTCGCGCCGGCGGGGGGGCGGCAGCGGGGTCACGAACAGCGTGCGCGGGTGCCGGGTACTGCGCGCAGCCGGCGCGGCCGGGGCTGGGACAGGCGGGAAGCGGGGTCGGGGGAGAATAAAAGCGGTGCTGCCGCTGGACCCGCGCCGCTTCAGCGCCGGCCCAGGCTGGTGTCACTGCAGTTCGCGCAGGGGGGAAGCACCAACTGCCTCAGGAAGGCGCAGCTGGGGAGCTGAGCCTCTGGCCCTTTCCCCTGCCAGCTGACGCTTCAGCGTGTGTCGGTATCTCGCTAAAGAACAACTACGTGTTTCTAAAGTGCCCGTGTTTGGCCTGTAGACCTTTGTACCTTTTTTTTTTTTTTTTGTTAGTAACCACCTCCTCCATGTTAATTTTACATTAGTCATTGCTTCAAGATCCGACTGTTTGAAGGAAAAGGTGTGGCTGGACTCGCAGTAGTGATGTTCCATTAACTAGCTTTTCAGTTCTCTCAGTGTTCTCTTTTTTTTTTTTTTTTTTGCTAACTTTGAGTTTGGAGATTAGGAGAAGACAGGGATGTTAACGTTTTCCCCTTTAACTAGTAACTGTATTTTTGAGGTAAATGCCAAATAGTACATTCACTGAGACAAAAATATGGGAACCTACTAAATGTACCTGTTTAGTTGATGGAGTGATGGAGATGCGCTAATTCGATCTTGTCTGTCACATTTAAAATGGGAGGAGTGTGTTTTGGGGGCAGAAGCTTATTGTTGGCACTGACGTGCTGTAGTGTCTCAGTTAAGTGTTGCAATATTACAGGCAAATGAATGTAACCTGTCTGTAAAAAGACAGACTGCAATAATTTTCTCCTTTTGCTTAAATTGCTTGTAAAGTGCTATTTTGCTACTGAAATAAGTTGCTATTAATATTTTTAATTAAGGCAGAACAGCTGATGGACCTTTTCCAGTAAAAATGGTGGCTTTTTTCCTCTTGGCTTGTTATTTAACATGTTAAGAGTAAATAGCAGTAATAATAATAGAAGTTCTGCTGTGAAATGCAGTTGGAGCACGTTTTGTGAGAGAATTGCCTTCCATGAGAGTGGAGGATTTGTTCTAATTTTTCTTAAATTGTTGACAATACAACACCTTTTCATGTTTGCTTTTTTAAAATAGCAATGCAGGGTCCTTTTATACCAAATAGGTCAATTGAGTCACACAATGTAAACAAGGAAAGTGATATGATATGTTACTTTTTTATAGCAGCTTCATGTGCTAGCAAAATAGCATCTGTAATGCGTATACTGAATGATAGCATGTGCTATGTAAAAATAATAGTAATCTTAATTAGTAAGCTGTGTCAGGTGTTCCGTGTAGGAAATCTGCATGCATGGTGAGAGAAACCTCAGTGGAAGAAATACTCTGCATATTAACAAAACAGGAAACATAAATAAGAACTTTATGTACTTCTGCTTCACTTTATGTAGATTATTTAAATACATGTATGACAGATGAAAGGCTGAAGCAATTCCAAAAGATGGGACTCTGTGAGTACTGTCTTAAGTTCAGTGTTGTTTTTTTTTCTTAATGGTGATGCACAAAATGAGCAAGTTCTGCAAGTGTTTATCTGATGATGTATTTGGTGCAAGAAAGCACTGACTAGTTCAGGGATCTCAGTGAGCTTAGTGAAGTTGTTTTAAGTGTAATAAAGAATAATTGTGTTTGTAACCAGAACGTAGTTACTGTAATATGATATGGAAAAGACCGCTAAAAAGCAAGCAGATCTTGTGATACTTTTCTGTAAAAAAATGCATATGAGCCCGTTATCAGACATCTTTTGCATTGCTGTAATTGACTTTCTTATTATTGCCAAGCAAATTGGTGAGTCTAGGTTAAAATTGCATTCCTCTGTATGAGAAGCTGTGCTCCTTCTAAGCTGTTTACAACTGAGGTAAACAGAGCAGTCCCCGTAAGCAAGAGGGGCTTTTGTAAACAGCACGCCAGGTTTTAGTTGGCTGTTGTGGCAGGGAAGCCCTGGTGATGACCCAGGACCCTGTTCTGCACGGCAGCCCCGCTGTGCCTGCCTTCCCTTGGGGGCTCACCCCGCTGCCCGCGGAGACACGGAGCGAAAGGCTGCCCAGCTGGGAGTTTGGAATAGTAACTTCATTTGCCAGGGCTCGGTGGGAAACAACTAGTAAGAGTGGCTGCAGAAAGAACGTGTTTTGTCATCTTGTAGAAAGAGTGCGTGTGTGTACATCTCCCGAGTAACTCGTGTTGGTGCAGCTCAGAACTTAGGTTTGTGGGGGATTTCTTCTCTAATGAAAATAAGACAGCAAACCATTATGAATATAGCATGTACTGTTACTCCGAAAGTAATGGTAACTGGTTTAAACTTTACTAGTTGGGGAGGGAAAAATACTGAGCTAGCATAGCATTATGTGCAAGTCAAGAGAAAGGCAGACCTGAAACTGGAGTTTTGGGCATGACTTGTAAATACTGCTTGCTGCTTGATTTCAAATATTGCTGACAATAAGGCAGTTCAAATACCAGTGAAGATGGAGAGTAAACACGTAACAGCGGCTAGCACAGAACCAAAGCGCGTGGAGGCAGCCCTTCCTGCCGAAGCTGCGCTTGGCTCCTGCAGCAGAACCGCACCCAGCGAACTTGCTGGAGGCACCGCCAGCACTAAGCGGTTCTCTGGGCACGCTTGGTAGTTTTGCTTATTCTCAGCTGCTTTTCCTAAGGCCTGTGGTATGTCGGGATAGACTGGATAACTTATCATGTTCTTTTTATCCAGACGGTGTACTCATTTATTCTGCTCGGGAGAGGTTTGTAAACTGGAGGGAAGAAGTGGATGAGGACAGCCAAAAACTGCCTCTGGTGACCTTCCCAAAGCTTTTGCTTGCACAGAAGAAAATCACAGCTCCTTGTCAGTAAAAACCTCTGCAACTGGCACCACCGATCAAACCTTTGGTCCTTTCCCACTTGCTGCCTCCTCTTTCCCCTTCTGCCCTTAGCACTCGCTTCTCTTCCAAGGCAGAGGAGAGACATGCATTTCAGGAGGGAGGAACAATGCCTTCAGTTTTGCAGTAGATTAACTTATTTAATTTTTGGTAATGAAATCCCAAATGCTGTCATTAAAAGGAAGGGCTTAAGGAAGCTCTTTGAGCGGTATCTTGCAGAGGTCTGACTGCTCTTCCAGCCGCCACAAGGCAGGAGGACATGCCTTTCCAGCCCGGCCCGCTCTGTCCCGGGGTCAGGGAGGTGACTCAAGCGCAGGCTTGTTCTCCTTGCAGGGTTGGTGAGTCAGCCCTCTGCTTCCTCAAGAGCGGTGCGGCTGGAAGAGCGCAGCTCTGTCAGCCAGCTTGGCCAGTTTGCTGCCTGCCGTGCCTTTCCTCCCCTCGGGTCGGTGGCAAAGGGCGAATGCAGAAGCTTTGGTTCAACTGATGCGTGGAGAATTTCCGTGGCTATCTTTAACTTTCTAGTTCTTTTCCTTTCATCCTTCTCATGCAGGCAAATGAAGGCAACGTCACTTTGGGAAAAGTTAGGGAAAACTCGTTCTTAGTGTTTTAGTATTTTTAAACAAGATGCCTTTTTAACAGAAATTAAAAAAAAAAAAAAGAAAAAGTTAGGCCTATTTTTAATATACGTGTATTTTCCTCATGTCACTGCATTTTGTTATGGTTACAAAAGAAAAAGAAATTACTATTTTTCTCTGAAATGTCTCCATTGTCATCTCTTATAGATTTTCCCCCTCTTTTTGAATTTGCATAGTATTTTACAAAGTTCTTACCTAGCACTAGAAATTGAAGACCAGTCAACTTCCTGTTTAATGGCTTTTAAAAATCGTTTTAACTATGCCTTTATTTTAGTAGAGAAAATAAAGCTGTGAGATGTTACTTTATTTGAGAGTGAGTGATCCCGTCTTCAACGAATTATGAAAATTAAGACTTCTCCCCCCCCACCCGCAGGTAGCGGGGCCTTTTGCTTATAAAAGGCTTGTGATCTAAGTGTTCTAACTGAAATGTAGTGGGTTTTTTGTGAACCTTAAATCAACGTTATAGCTAATTAATATTCTGATTGGTATTGTGATTAATTCATTATTAAAGAGAAAAAAGGCCTCTATTGTAGATCCTTTGAAGGTGTACGAGCTGAAACTTGCTTTCTGCATCACAGCTCAGTGGGGGGATTTTTAACCTATTTACTGTTTATGCATCCGTGGGGTGGTAATTGTGGGCAGTGAGTAAAATTACCCTTTAGCTATTGGATCTGCAAAGCAGATGGTTCGTTGATACCGTGTAGGTTGCATACCTAGCTAGCCTTTGTTGTTTGTTGAATTTGTAAATAGGCGTTTAGAGCGCTGGCTGCCGACTCCCCTGTGAGTGAGGTACATCTCGGAGCATCCGGTGGGATTCACTTGGCTGGAGAGTACTTGAGCTAGCTGGCAGCAGGACAGAGTGCAGCGAGAGCGGCTCTGCACAGCGTTGGTTTGCCCGGTCAGTGTCCTTAGCTTAGCTGGAGCCGTCTCCGGGGGCAGCACGAGCGAGAGGGAGAGCCTCCTGGACGGAGGCAGAGGAGCTGAGGGCGAGAAGGCTGGAGCGATTTTTCTGGTGCCAGGCAGGGTAAGAAGTAGCAGAGACCTGGGGAGCAAGTGAGGAAAGGGAGGAGCTGGACTGTGTGGTGCCAGACATTGCTTTTTCTCAAATGAGGTTCAGCTGTAAGGAAACACGGAAGAAGTGTTAGAGAAATTCTGGATTTCCATTTGTTTGCGTGGGTGCAAAAAACTTTTCCTCTCTTCACCTCCTTAACAAAACCTCATTATGGCACACAAGCGGTGTGGAAAGCCTTAGGCTATCCCCTGTGCTATACTTTTAACGTTTTTTTTTAATAAATGTACTCAAAAGCATTTGCATTACACGTGTTCAAATAAGAGCATCTAATCTATATCTTAATTTGCTGTAAATGATTTTGCTTATGCCACCTCTGCTAGAAATGTGGTGCAAACAGGAGACTTCAGTTTGTTGTGGATTTCTGCCCTCTTCCTGCCCAGAAAGGTGGCGGCAGGCAATGTGTCCTTAGTGCTCCTGAAGGAAATGTTTTCCATTCCGAGAATGTGTTCTTCGTCGTCTTGTATTGGCAGAACTTTCTGTTGTGTAACACGTGAATTGGGTATTTGTGCGTTTGTTATCACGAAGGTAAATCTGATTGGTGAAAACTAATAATCTTGTAATCGCTCCCGTTGGCCTGTTCCTGTGGAGCACGGTTTACGAAAGCTTGCTGGTGGGTTGGGACATGATGTGTGCGCAGCCGGGTGAGCCGGCGGACTCCCCTTCCTTTGAGGTATCCTTTGGAATCTTTCGGCTGCTGGTAACAGTATAAGGACAGGATACAAATTCCCGGATAGTTCTTCCTGGATCGATTGGTGCATACAGCGCTGGTACTGATGTGTTACCCGGTGTGCTGAAATCCCATACAATATCTCCACTTAGAATAACTCTTTTCCTTTGTAGTGGCAGATATTGCAGTAATTCCAGATTAAAAATAAAAATCCACTGATCTCTGAAACTACTTCAGACGAATAGTAACTCCTTGACTTCCATGTCAGTGTGACATGCCTAAAAATGAAGTGTTTTGTATCTTTCGCAAAAATAGAACCAAGATGATGTATGTAAGGCAGTTGATTTCAAGGACTTTGGACAAGTGAAGTGCTGAGTGTTAACTGGAGAAATTCTGTGTACAGATGTTTGTGTGACATTGTTCACTGATTGTCTTTTGCAGATTGCTACGTGGGTTTTGCCTGGTATCTAAAGACAAATAGGGAGGCAGATCTTAAAGAGTTAATATTTTTTGTGTTGTACTTATTTAAAAACAGAACTGCCAGATTTTGTTACTAAGAAATAAGGCAACAGTATGAAAAAAGATAGCATATCATGAAAGGAGATTTCATTTGTATTGTCAAAGTGCCTAAACTCCAGATTGATATGCCCTTTTATGAAGCAGAGGGCAATCCATGCTCCATAGAGCTGACAGACAAAAAGGCAAAATTTAAACAGGTAGATGAAGCAAATAGGGGAGAAGAGGGCAAGAACACGACTTTGTAGTACGGACCTTCATCCAGTGCGCTTGTGATGCAGTAACAGTGCTGAGTTGTTGGTCTGTGTTGTTTGATGCAGCCTTAATCAAAGATGCGCTATCAGAATTTGCCATCTGTTGCTGCTCTAGATCCTTCATATCAGGCTTTGTCCCAATAACTAATGTTGAGAAAATAACCAGTACCACATTTTAGCTGAAACGGAGAATACTGGCATGTGAGACGATTGATACAACACATCACTTGTTTCTGGGAGCATGTTTGTATTTCAAAGGAGATGAAAAAACATTGAACCCAAAAATTTCAGGTTGGCTGATAGATCTGTGAGATGTGCCCGTTTCCTCTGTGCTATTTGGACTATCCAATAAGAAAGCAAATTACTGAGTTTTCTTAGTTTTGCCATTGCTTCTTAGCATAAATCACAGCAACAGCCTACACTGAGATTTGTGAGATTTCACTGTGGTTAAATATATTCTTTTCCAGAAGACACTTTTAAAAATCATTGTTTTGAATTCTTTACAGAATAGAAAGACTGACACAAAAACTTACTGTGGTTCAAAGACTTGGGTCTTTTTTTTTTTTTTTTTTTTTTTTTTAAGGAAGTTCTGGTAGAGAACACTGCCTATTGTGGGATGCTTTTTTGTTCAGGCTGATGTAATCAGTCTTCCAAGACTGACTGAGTATTTTAATACTGTTGTGGAACACAGAGGTTATTTTTAAGCCACACAAAAAAATCACTAAGTCATGTACTGACACTGAAATTAAAAAAAAATAAATAAATTAAAAACCCCAAAAAGCAACAATAACAAAAAAATCCAAACAACAAAAACTCCACCCCAGAGATATTCAGTACCTTAAAATATTTTGAATTAGCAAGACAGACCGAATACAGGAATTAGATCTGTCTGATGAGCTAGAGAGTTTTATTTTGGCCAGTGCTGAGTGCTTGGAAAGGGGCAGGAAGGCCAGCGTCCTTCAGCCAGTTGCTCCTGCCCTAACAGTGCGTTTACTCAGGCAGTGTAGGAAGATAATGCTTCTTATTAAACTTCATGTATTTATTGCTATTTATAATGGTTAGGTTTTTAATATCTGTTTTAATGTAGTGGATGTAAAAGAAGGTACCTTAATCACAACCTGCATGCTTTTAGGACGTGTGTAGTTCACGAGGTTTAGAGCGCCTGGCTGTATTTGAACTTGAGCAAATGCTGTTTTAGTGATACAGTTAATCGTATTATTAAATTGTCTTTGTATTGTTAGTCTATTGATTTATTCTGTATTATAAATATTTATTTGTATATTTCAGAAGGACTGAAATTTGAAATAGAAAAGGAAGATAACTTGTTTGTTTGTTTTAGACAGCAAAGATAAGTTATTGCATGTTTTTCCAGATCTTTCCTTTGTTTTCCCTTCGTTTCAAAGCATCACAGGCATCATATTACAACAGACAAAAATATTTTGCTATGATAATATTCCAGATATTTTTTCTTATAGGAAGTTGGAAATAATGCTTTATGTATCGCATTGCAAACTGTGTGATGTTATTTTCACATGTTCAAATTTTAACAGTTTCAGTAAGACCATCTGATTACAAACTCGTTCATGAGTTACTTAGTCCTGTGTGCACATCTTTGCAGATCAAAATGGTTGATGGAAAAATGCCAGGTTGGTGGACTAGCTAATTTACGTGCAACTTGATGTCAGGAGGCATCTGTACAAATAACAAAAATCCTGTGTTGTCACCAGTAGAAACATTTCTGCAGCAGGCTGCTTTTAAGTTGCTGGTTTGGTTGCTTTAAAGAACACCTGTGAGTCCCCCACTCCTCGATGTTTGGGGCTTTTTTCCTGGTATTTACTGAGTAAAGTCTTTCTGAATTGATTGTTCTCCGCCTTGCATGTTATGAGTATTGTGAAAACACAGTATCTTGCTGCGCAGACACTTTCTGCATTGTGAGGCATAAACATTACCTTTTCCTTGTCAATGGCAGCTGAGCTTGGCCACGCTTTAGGAGAATAGCGCTGTATGAAAATGTCCAGCACCTCCTCCGAATAGCAGCTCAGAAATACTTCATCTCACAGTCCAGCAGTCAAACGCGTTCTTTTACTTGTATAGGATTGTTTTTCTTACAAAATCAAGAGCTACTAACGCCGAGCAGGTAACTTCTGCAGTATTTCGTGCTTGTCGTGGAGCTAACAATTGCTCCTGTGTGATCCCGAGTACACGTTTCCCCCCGGGTTCACTGGAACAGGCAGTTGGTAAGAGCGTGTTGCTGTTGTCGGCGTGGCAAACAGCCACCTGCCTGCTTCGGCTCCTCTTTCGAAATACTTGACGTGTCTGTCTCGCTTCCAAGTCTTTAGATGGGCAAACTTAAACATGTTGGAGAAAGGGGAGACAGGATATACTACTGCAGGAACTCATTCCTGCTCTTTTCCTCCTTGCCCAGGATCTCACGGAGGCTGCCTTGGCTTCGGTCTCCTAATTTAAAAATAGCCAGTAGCTGACTGAAATAATTTGCGTGTTGGACAGAATTATAACCAGGCTAGAGATTTTTATCTTGGGTGCAAAAATGCCTCCTAATTCTAGAAATTCAAGTGTGGTGTGTCCTTTCCCCCCCTCCCCGGTATGTGTAAATACTAAGTGTGAAGCCTCTGCAATGTCATTCTACTAACATTCATTAACTGATTAACGACCAACTACGAAGCCTCTGCTCTGGCAATTCATAACAGTCTCAGAAGGAGAGCAAAGTTGTGATAGCTAAACAGTCTTAACTTTAATTTTTACAACTTTTCTTATATCAACCCTCCTGTTGTACCAGTCTTTCGTATTTACACTTGTCACTGTGTTTCATAATTTCTTAAACTAAGGCATCGAGTGAAAATCCTTGTGGAAGAGTATAGGCTATTGAAATTCAAAACTCTTAAGCTTGCTTGGCCTGTATTTCAGAATCAAGTTTTGGTTCCAGACAGCAGATGAATAACTACTGTTCTTCAGCATCTTTAGTTGCAAGGATCTGGCACTTGTATTTAAAGGTTTTAAAAAAGAAGATTCTTTATACAGAATACGTGGGAAAAAAACACCAACCCTGGGAAAGGGCTAATATAATACTCTGTATTCCTTCAAAATATTTCTCCGTCATTTTACACAACTTTTAAAAAGATACTCTAAGTTGGGACTTTTTACCTGCTTTACCATTAAATTGCTGTAATTCAGCTGAATGTAGTAATTCAAGATCAGAAGCTATCTTGTTTGTACAGCCAGCTTGTTTGCTTGTGGTGGCTGGGAGAGAAACCCGGGAATACAGAACTGCGTACTCCTGGTTCTGTTTTCTCGAGCATCTGCCGTAGCCCGACATCAGTCAGGCTTATCGTGCTAGATGAACCTCTGGTCTGGTGCAGTGTAGCTTTTCTGAAGTTCTTCTGGGTAGCCAGATTTGCTACATGCATTTGATATTTGGACTTTTCCAGTCTCTGTTTGAAACAGGACAATCAAGCTGAAGACAATGCTTATACCTAAGGATATGCTATTTTTTGAAATACAATGCTTTATTTTTAATGCATTTAATGATCTCGTACACGGTGTGGGAGTGAGCAGCTATCTTCGCAGTAGTATTGATGACTGAGTTTGCCTTTCAAAGGACCTTGCTGATGGACAGCCTTGCGTGGCCCAAAGTTTAGACTTCTTGCCAGTGTATTTTTTGAATATGAATGTGAAAGAGTTTGTGATGTCGCCTCATGGTGTAATGCGTTAAATTAGTAAGACTTACGGCCTCATAGGTGTACAAACACAAGCTGCACCTTTTCAGTTGTAAGTGCACGCTAGCTTTCCTCCCCGCTTTTCCTTGAAGCTAGAGCTAGTGTTCTGTAGAACTGATCTTGTCCAGTGCACTGGAAGTAGACCTAGTAACATGGAATGGTGTGGTGCCAATGCCTGGCTTTATTTCTGGTTTGCCTTTATCTCAAATCGTGCATTAGGAGGTGCAGTGGCTCTGCCTCTCACCTGGCCAACGTTAACATCGTTTCTTTATCTAGATGAAAGAATATGTGTCAGAGTTTCCACAGTGTAGGATTTATGTGCAGGTTTGAATGTCAGCTTCAAATGGAATGGTGATTTCCTTGTGCCAATCTACTTGGGTAGGGGACACGCAGCATCTCCCCCAAGTGAGTTATCATTGATCCTGACACAACTACGACTGTGTGGATTTTCTCCTGCGCTGCTCGTTTTGGATTGGTTAGAACACCTATGGCCTTGGCCGCCTTGACCAGCTCTGAACTGAACAGACAGGAGCAGATCCTCGTGTAATACCAGGTGAACTGAAACCAAAACCTGAAGTCTTACCATAAAACTAGCAGAGGGGACCCAGTGGCTTGAGCTAATTGTTTTCCAGTGCTGCTTTGTACCTTCAAACGTGGTGGAACCTGAACACATGATTCTAAGAATCCTGTGGATGTCCAGATGTACGTGGCATTCTTACAGTGCTACGGGTGGATGCTAAATGTGGTAATAGCTTTGATTATTAAGTAGTTCAGCTACTGTCTGAAGGTATTTGGGTATATTTTATTTAAGAGCCTTGACTGAAATGGCCCTACCTCAGAAGGAAAGCAAACAAATCACTTTTGTTTGACCTCAACGTTTTCCAGTTGCAAAGATGCCAGCAGGATATGAGTCAAAACAATACTAACTGTAAACAAATCCCAGAGGAGCTGGCTACTTTCTGCTGTTTTAACTGTGGGATTGAAGTAGTTTGACTTGCTTTATGGTAGGTATGATTTTGTTTGTATACCAATGTGCCGTTTTGCCACAAGAAAAAAATAAATTTGGATTACTAGTATGACAGGAATCCATTCTTAAGTATCATACCAGTGCAATTACAACAGTGAAGAAAATAGCCACCAATAATTTGATTGTCAAGTAATACACTTAGTATATTTTTTCACTTTTCCAAGACGTTCATAAACCTGAGAAATTTCCTAATTTATAGTTACAGAGATAAAGTTCTTTATGGTTTTTTGAGACCTATTTGGTCTCCTCTCAAATGCCTCCTTATCCTCATTTTTAACCCCAAGTAGTCATAGAAGACAGTATCTCCTTAGTTTCTGTTTTGTAAGGTTTCTGCCTGTCGAAAAGGAGGGTTTGGTCCCTTTATCATCATGACAGCCTCTGAATTCAGTCAGACCAGCACAACCAGCTGCGAATGTGAGAAACAGGACCTGTGCCAGGCACTGGGTTAACTTGTATTCTGTTATAATGGAAGCCACACTTCAGGATCTCTGCTGGAAATGTATTTTTGATGTATTCTACAATGGCATGTGCCGCTACTGTGGCCATCTCGCAGGAGCAGCTAGCAGTCCGTATTCTTTTCACCAGTCGCTTGTTTGTGATGACTTTATTGTCTGTTACAGAAATTTTCATTGGACACCATCTGTGGCTTGGCTACAGAGCAGCAGCAAGATTAATTTCTCAAGGTCTTCCATAACAACATGCCTGCTTAACCCCCCAAGCCCTTCTTGCCTGCCAAAGCCCCCAGATTCGGAAGACGTGAAGACCAGTTGTTTTGACAATGTTAAGTGTGATCAATCACAAGGGAGTTCCTAGTGGTGCAATTTATTTCCAGATGCAGCTTCTCATTAACACTACTTTTTTGTCTTCCTTCCCGTAAACAGGCTGAATACCTAATCACGATCATTTGAGAACAGAGACCATATGTAACTTATCCTGACTTTTTTTGTTGGTGTAATTGCTCTTTTTTCACCATACCTGTGAAAATAATACCTGTGCCCTGCTGTTATGATGATTGTTCATGCATCAGTTAATGTCTAGAGAAGCTAGGTCTCATAGGACCAAGTTTCCAGTGGTATTTGTTTCTAATAGAACTTCTGCCCCGAAGTCTGAGTGGCCTCTACTAGCAGCTGTCTCTTCTCTGCTGTTGGAGATTCACTAAACAACATTAATGGTTATGCAGTAAACTCAATCATTTTTCAAATGAAGGAACACCAGTTACAGAAAGGATCAGTCTGCAGAGAGATGACTTCTCTCAGAAGCTGAAAACTGGTAACATGACTATTCTTAACTTGTGGATTTTGCTTTGGCCAGTGGGTCTTACAATTCACCAGTTAAGTTTGTAACTAATAAATTGGAAATATCACAGAACAGTCTATTGTGAAGACACTGAATCGCTGTTTATTAAGGAAGACTTTCTGTTGTTATTGAAAGTTTGTTGCTTTGAGCATGCTGTATTTGGCATGGACACAAGTCTTTCAGCCTTCTGCAAATAGGTCATCAGTGAGGTTAGATCATCAGTTCTTGAGAATTCGGTGTGAAACCTGAAGTTCACATTGCCATTCCAGTAAATAGTGTTTCACTTTCATTAAGACTTATCTGGGGATAATGAGGTCTGAAGACTCGGCCCACCTGTGAGGTGTTAGTTGGTGACAGGTGTGGAATACGTAACCCACCTCCTGTCAGAGCTTTGTCATGTGCCAGTTCTACATCATCTTCATTTAAATGCTTTGCATTTCTTATTCTGTTGAGGACAGGAGTAGTGATGGTGATGACCTTGGTTTTGAAAGGATTTCAGACTGGCTTCTCCAAGATGAGGGCTGACTCCCTGGCATCGCTGTTGGCCTTGGAGCCAGGCCGGGCCCCAGGAGCGCAGGCACGCCCAGCAGCACGGTGCGGCGCTGTGCAGAGGTCCTCCCGCGGTCAGTCTGTGGGCAGGACAGCCCTCCTGTGAGGGCTGGGTTCGTGATTCTTCTGTGCCTGCATTTCGCTGCAGCAGAGACACGCGCTGTGTTCAGTGGTGGCTGGCCTGTGTGGAATGCCAGCGCTGCTCAGATCCCCGTGTGCCGCTTTGCTAGCCTGAGGACAGAAGCTCTCCAGAGCACTGTGCGCGTGTTACCCTCTCAGTTCCGCTGCAAGTAGGTGCTACCTTTTAAGGTGACCATAAATGCAAGTTAAGGGACTTCTGGCTCATTCCATGTATCTGACAAAACTGCTGGGCGTATCCTTTATCCTTCCGGTGGCTCAGCAGGAGGATGTTGGCAAGCAGCGACAGTACCAGTATTAAAACTAGATGCAAATGGGACAAGGTAGGACGCGAGCGTGTGTGTGTTCACCTTGCTGTATTTGGACACGTGGATCTGAAGTCTGCATCAGTAGCCTTGTGAAGTCTATTTTAAAAACGTATTAAAAAAATATTTTAACAGCGTTCATCAGAAGGTGTATTGAGAGTTATCTGTAGTTAACCAGCAGCATTACTGTAGAGAAATAAGTTACAGACACTGTTTGCCATTGTAAGGAAGAAACTTATTTAAAAATGTTACTTGAAGAAATAATTATATGCAGACATTTTAAATTGAGTTTTTACTGTGTTTTTGCTTGACAAAAGTGGAGTGTTACACACTTCCCTTAAAGAAGAGAACCTGATCTGGTTGGAGCTCCCTGGAGGGGGACTGGACTGGGTGGCCTTTAATGGCCCCTTCCCGCCCAAACCATCCTGTGATTCTAAGGTAGATTTTTGAGCATATTTTTGCCCCTCCCTTGCTGGGCATGTTAACATTTGCTCTGGCATTTGCAGCTTTACCTGTCTGGTCATATGAGAACTGAACTAACAGAGAATGTACTAGGTGAGTTTTAGAATAAAAAGCAAAAAGAGGTTAAACCCTCTGTAGCAGCTCTTCTGTGCCTTTGCTGAAAAGCTGCATTTTAAAATTTTTGGATTTGAATTGGTCTCTTTCACAAATAGAAAGGCAAAAAGTGCAATTAGGTAGTTAGGTACCCTCTTAACATCTGTCACTTATCCAGCAGTCTGTGATATCGAAAAGATAACCAGCAGCTGACTTAAAGCACCTTGCTGAAATGTTGCACTTTTAGATAGCGTAAGTGATATGTGTAAGAAATATTTTCAGTTCCTGTGGTCTAGTAATACGCGTGCTTCTTGTTGATTCCTCCCTTTCAGACGGGACTGGTTGTAGTCCTTTGCTCTGCTGAAGGGAGTTTGGACGTTGTTTGGCTCGGGGCGCTTTCCTGCCTGGTGCTCAGCTGCTTCCTCTTCCTTTGCAGGGCTCAGAAAGTTCGGTGCCAGTCCAGCTAGCTGAAATTGTGTACATTTTTATGAAGCTTAAGTAAGACATTCTCAAAATGGAAAGATACGACTCTAACTACAATTACTATTTAAGCGTTACATGAAATAGCAATCTTGCAAGTTCAGGGAGTGCGTTCTTTTCTGCTGTTGTCATCCATGAGTGTATTTCCTGAGTTATTATGTTGACGTTTTCCTGGACTTGCACAGCGCAAGCAAGAGCAGGCTTTTTCTGCTTCGAAAGTGGAAATCCCCTAAACCAGTAGTTAATTGTTGTGTTTTTTAAAGGCTTACAATTGTGTAATTTTTCAACTACTTCATGTTATTGAGAGGATTTGCTTTTGATAGCTGTGTTTTAAACCCCTCATTTTGAGCTTTACGTTAAAGCACAGTGAAAGTAACTAATTAAGTTTGTTACTTTTCTGGTTGTAGAGTTGCTTATTTAAATATATCAGTATTAATTGTCAGGCATATACAAATCTTAACTGTGAGCATTTCATTTCTTCTGTTATCTGTAGTGATGAAAAGCCTAGAAGATGAAGTTTATTTGAGTTTGGAAGGGGGGAAGAGCACCTCAGTATCCCATTTAGAAGAGACAGTAACAATTAGTATCATTGATATTGGTTTGATACCTGGCAAGAAGATAGCAGTAGCTTTTAGATATTATCCTTGATTGTTTTGTCTTCCCTGCAGTGACTTCAGCTGTTGCCACTTTTCCCTGTAGTCTGTTTTGTATCCAAACACAGGCAACTCCTACACAAAATTTGCGTAGCTTTTGACTTTTCAATTGACCTAACTTGAAATTGGAGCACAAAACTGGGTATGCTCCTTTAGCTAAGCAGGCTGAGAAGGCTGTGCATTTCAGTGCAGTGGGAAATGGAAAATAAGCAGGAGTGATAAATGAGGTATCTTCCCGCCCCCTGCCCCTGCTTTTCCTTTGTGACAGGAAAGTGTGCTTTGATTACAGGCATCCCAGCTCCATGTTGTTTTGTGCAGAGCTATTGTCTTGCTGGTTGTCTTCTGTACTACATTTGTTCCTGCTTCAGTGCAGGACTTTGATCATTTTTGTAGCCTGGGTACACGTGAATGTAGGCAAGGCAGAACGATGCATGTGGAGGTAACATGAAATCAGTGGGTATCACTGGGATGGATACCTGCTCCCCACCGTATTTTCACCTGTCTAGGCTGCTTGTAAGAAGACTACGCGGCAGTGTCAAGAGCTTCACATTCAGGATTTATTTCTTCTAGTGCTCTTGTAGAACAAAATGAGGTAGATTTGATGTGATCTGCCCTTGACAAATCCACGCTGTTTATTAACACTTGAATTTCTAGTGCCTACCAGATAGCTTGTTACTGGGTTCGGTGTTTGTTGTGCTCAATTTTCCCTGCTCAGAAATTAGAATTAGACTAGAATATGGGTCGGGGAATTAAAAGGTAAAAATAAGAATGATGATGTGACCAGTATTTGAGATTCCTTTGAAAGTTTGGATTTGAGTTTTTAAAATACATTTCAGTCATATTTTCAGTCTTTCAGGAGCTGAGTCAGGAAAGCTATCTAAATTGCATCTCCAACTGGTAAGCTTTGATGCCAAATTTTGCATCTCGTGACAAAATTGTATGCCTGTAGGAGAGTTTACAGGAAGAAATGTTTCTTACTGAGAGAAGAAAATCACATCTTAGCATCACTGTACAGTGCCGCATAAAGATGCGGTGCTTCCTCACAACAGGAAGCCCGTGAATACTGTCAGAGAGTTTCTTCTTTTAACTGAGCATCAGTAAAAAACCTGAACTGTCTGCTGTCCTCCAGTATTTGTTTTCCTTCTTGACCATTTCCACACTTAATCTTCATTCCTTCAGTGTATAGTTTTCTGTCCCTCTGAATGTTCTTGTGGCTGTATACGGAAATGTCTGTGTTTTTGTACTGTGGGCATCCATTTCAGAGTGTGGTTAAAAGTATTGACGTTATTTAATGTACCATTGACCTGACTTTTCTCCCTTACGGCAATTCTGCAAAAAGTCTCTGTGCCAAGCCAAACATTTTAACCTAAGTGTGTCTGACTTTATAGTTACGCTTCTGCCATCTGCCCGCTGCTGTGGAAAGGCATATGGTTCACTTTGATAGGAATAGTTCCTATCGCTTTGTGTTTATCAACATTGCCTCGTGCACCTTACTTTATGGCTTTCCTCAAGTTACTTAGTTGTCTTTGATCGCATCTAATTGTAGTGTCACTTGTAAATTTTGGTGTTTCACAGCTCTTCGTCTCTATATAAAATACTAGTAGAAATACTAAGTTCTGTCTAGAGTAGAGTTGTGTGCAATGCCACTACAAGTTCTTAAAGTTTTTAAGGGTAAACAAAGTCAAATATACTGTAGAAAAATAATACCGATGATGCCTCTTTTTTGGGAGACTGGAGAACTGCTTGAAGCATTGGTAACTTTGGCCTTAAAAGCTAGATGCTTGTTGTCGAATTCATGTGGAGTTTGCTACTACAGGCAACTCTTTTTTTAGCTTATAGCTTGAAGAACAGAAGAGGCGAAAGCTCCTTTTGCTCACATGTAGAAGTTTGCACGTAGGGCGTTCTTAGCAGCCAACTGAGTTTTGCTGTGTAGTTCTGCTTCAGAGCAAAATGAAGAGTAAACAATTTAGCAACTGATAAAACTTCAGTAAAACCTTTTGCTATTCCATAGCCATGTTTTTTAGAGAACAGTGGCGTTCCCCGCTCTACTTCTATGGTATACAAGAATTTGACATTTCTGTAGTAGTCATTTGAGCAGGAACAGCCATAGGTTGCTTTAAAGACCTTCTAAATGTATCCTGTGTAAAAGCAGAAGTTTTAACATCATCGGTTTCTAAATTTTGTAAGGGCATAGTTGGGTTTTTCTCCCTGCTATACTCAATTTAGGCTGCTGCTTATTGGTCACTCGTTGCTGAACCACGGTTCTCAAGGGAGAGATGGTGACTGCAGTGTCAGTGAAAATACGCAAGTCTGTGATACGTGAAGTCGCACCACTGATCTAGTCTGGTTGCCTTTCAAGGGCAGGACGCACAGGGGCTCTCAGTGACACACCTTACACCACATCCTTCCAAAACTTGCATTGGCAAAACTGGAGGAGCTGTGGAAGTCTAACTCTTCAGCTGTCTTTTAAAATTGTGGTCATAGCTGTTAATTTTTATCATTGGGAAAATTGTTTATATAATGGTTTTTTTCCCAAGGATAGAATTGAGGAGCATACTTTTACAAATGCATTTAAAACAAAATTGGTTTTACAATGCTACCAGTTTAAATATATCTGCCTACAGTTAGTGTGCATTGTATCTAGCAATAATGTACAGAGTAACTCTTCAGTAATAATTGTACATGGCAAGGAGAAAATACAAGTGGAAATTGAGTAATACTTGCAGCTATTGTTCTGCTTGGTAACGTTTATATCTTTGCTTACAGTTATTCTCCATTTAACTCCCATTTGCTTGTTTTTAGGAGTTTTCAGGTGGGAGATTGACAAGCATCGCTTTGGAGCTCCCACGCTTTGCAAGCATTTGGTAGCAGTACTGCACAGCATACCTGCACTAGGGTTACTTGGCTGGTACAGATTTTAAGTTATGTTGTTCTGTGACATTCATTCTGAGTGACTTCATACCCTAAATCAATTGAGAGCATTCCAACAGCAAACTAAGAATTCATCCTGCTGTGAATGGTTGGATGGATAACTGGCAGTCGGTGTGGAAGATGTGAAATCCTCCCGTGACAGTACGGGTCCCTCCTCCCTCTGTCTGCAGCAGGGCAAGACTGAACTGTATCCCTCGAGAGAGAGCTGCTGTTTGTTTGCCAGTCTGCAGAACTGGTCTGAGCGCTGCTCTGAGGCTGTTCTAAATGACAGTGGATCCAGATATATTGGCAGAACAGAGCAGTGCTGACTTGGATGGTCCAAAGGAAAGGGTCAGATTTGGGGTCTGTCTGTGTTTTCTTTAAGGCATGGAGCCTTGTTGACTTAAACTCCTGAAAACTCTCTTGCCAGTTACCTTGTGGTACTTCATCTATTTGTGGTGTGTGAACACTCTCTAGGCATCCTTCAGATGACAAAGATTCTTTTTTTTTTAAGGTGAGCTGCAAGTGGTGCCTCAGGCCTTGAGGGATATGATTGTAAATATGCCTTTATTCAAAATGGTTGTCTTCTATACCTGTCTGATCCCTTCTGTTGAACGGGTAGTTTGAAAGCCATAAAAATACTAATCTTGTGAGCATGTTACGACTGGATATTTGCAGATGTAGAATCTTGCCTGCTTACTGGCGTGGAGTTAAAGTATGTAGCCATCGGCCAAAAAAAAAAAAAAAAAGCGCTGTCTTTTACTAGGAACTGTAACAAAAATACATTTATCCAAAAGCTAGGGTAATAATTAAGATTTTTAAAAAAGACATAGGACCGTATGCCTTTTGAACCTGCGTGTGTTTAAAAAAAAAAAAAAAGACAAACGGGAAAAAAATGTATCCTGAAAAGAAAAAGGGATGAAGAAGACAGTAAGTTTAGTGGTAAGATAGTTGAATGTGTCTCCCACATTTCTCGGGCAGAGTATCAACTGCATGTAGGTTTCTTTTGTTCCTGAGGGACTGAGTCCGCACAATTATGCGGGTGTATTTTTGTTATCCTGTCATTACAGAAGTCAATTTCTTCCATGTTTTCATCAGATAATGTATCTACTTCCCTGGTTTCATCCTTCTGTGCTCCTAATGTCCGTAAAGAAAAGTGATATCTTAACAGAATGTTTAACCTACAGTGTGATATTTGAAGTTCCTTGACTTACTGCATCTGGAATTTTAAAACCTATTTTTCAAGTAAACTTTTGAGCCATCTTTCGCATAATCCATTTTTAGTTGCTTGCATCATCTTTGCAAGTGGATAAGTTGTCATCTGCTGTATTTTCATCCAAAGACATGATTGTAGGCTGGTAGACATAATACAGAGTTTGTCTTAGTTCAGTCGGTTGCACCAAACTTGAGAATGTAAATCACTGCCTGGTTTGTAGGCGAGCAGCACTCCGTCCTTGTAGCAGGATGGAGCTAAGAGGAGCTACTCATACCTAGAAATGTACAGACATGTCTGTGAAGTAACTCAAAAAATCAGATAAATTTTAATCATGTCTTCATCTAAAAACTGTAGAAATGTACTAAGTCTTGTTTGATTTTGACTTTCACATACACTGTAACGGATGAAAGCCTTGTTGCTTAAGCGCGGATTTGTAAGAATAACTTAGTTGTATAATAAATAACATGTCAGTGTCCCAGCAAGTTGATGTTAGCTTATGGAGTTTTTTCTTCTATACTGATGAGTATTGCTCTGGTGCTCTTGGTGATTTCCTCCTGTTCCTTGAGTTAATCTTGTAGCTAGATAAATATGAGGACTTTCAGTGATGAGATGTTGCTCGTTGTTTTTCTCATGTTTCCCTTGTGAAACAGATACAGTCTATCCTGTCCTAGTTGACAGTGTTCATAAGAACTACATTATCTCTTCAGGGCAAATTATTGTGGCAACTTTTGTTACTGGCTTCGGGTCAGCAATGAGAGGCTCAGAAACAGGGAACGCAGGTAAGGAGAAAATTTGGGCAATCACCTGTGTAAGGAAGGCAAGAGGAATATGAAGGAAAGTGAGTAGGAAGCTGTGGAAAAGCACTGCTTTTGCTGTGTGGCAGGGAACCTGGAAAGGTCTGACTTCTCCTTGGGCCCCCACGACAAGGAGAGGTGTTACTTGGTGCTGGCAAGACTGTGGGGTATCTCTAAGAAAATCACAGGAGGAGCAGTGGAAGGTGGGGAGTAGAGGCTAATGGGAATGAAGAATTAAAGCATGGTTTCCTACACAGTGATTTCTCATATTTCTTCTCTCCTCCTCAGCTGTGTACTCTTGTTCCTTGCATCGGTGATTGTATGGCTGCAAGACTGGCTGCTGCAGAAAAATACACGCCACCCCCCACAAAAAGCAAAGCTTTGTGTCAGATGAACTCACTGAACCTATTTGCTTTGCAGCTGTTTGACCATTCAAGCGGACACAAAAGAAAGCATTACCCATTTTGGCAACCTACAACCCCACTGCGTGCTTAGAGCGTGAAAGCCAGGGTTGGCAAGCTGCTAAAGAAATCTGGTGAGCCCGCCGCATCATCCGTGCTGGGGTGCCAAGGAGGCGGCTGCATTTGTACAAAGGGAGAACATCTGGGAGGTTTTGAGGAGTTGGTGCTTTTGTGTGCTGGGTAACAAGCTGATTGTGCATAGTGGAGGTAGTAGGTATCCTCTGACGAGGCAGGTAAAGTGGGGGTTTAAATGTGGTTTACTCAAGCAAATCCCTGCAGTTGCCTGAAGAGGTGGTCTCCGCCATACACTTGTTGGATTGAAAGCGAGCTCTTTTTGATGGCTTCATTTGCTCTGATCTGACTTACTGCACCGATTCATGAAACCACGTCAGTGAGCCCCCATGGCAGAGAGGACGGAAGAGCCACTATTTTCAGAATTATTTCAGGGTATTTCAGACTAGCAGCTTCAAATTGAACAGCTTTACTTTGTTTTCCTTGCAGGCTTGCGTCTAGTTTGAAAATGTAAATGCAGGCCAGCCTAGAGCTAGATTGTGTCACTGCTTCTGTTCTTTTGTCTTTTACTTGTAAAGAGAGAATTTCAAAATTCAGAATAACTGAAGAATTTTCTCAGACGTATACTATGAGATGAAGCATTTAACATTTTTTTCTGAAAAATTATTTAAATGATTGAAAATACATTCTTTTGATCAGAGACTGAAATCTACAGAAAAGTAGCTAATTCTTACTGTTCTCCTCAAGTCTGCTGCTGATCTCCTGCAAAAGTTACAAAGGATCTCACATTATACTTTTGAGCTATACTAGAGCCATTTACACCATTCACAAATCTGTAGTTCTGCAACATCCACCACAAGATCCTCTCGGAACATTTAAGTCTTTCAGTTCTTGTACGTTCTTTGCTATAGCAGAGAACTGAAACTTTAAACTTTTCTCTCATTCAGGAACTTTAAGAAGTTATGTGAATAAGATGCTGAAATGCATTGCACAAAGCAGTAGAACAGTAAAACAGGTTTTCTGAGTTCATTATGGCTACACAGATCTCAATGTCTTTAATGTGCAGGAGCAATTTGAGAATTATAAGAGCTGGAATACAGGGAAGCTTTAAGGTGCGTTTATAAATGGTACCTGTGTAAATTGTCCGGTTCATCCACATGAAGGGTTTGTAGAAAGCAGCCCCGCATCCAGCCTGACCACAGCTTAGTAGCTGTGATACTGCAGCGAAGGGTTGTAGGGCATGAGGATTTGGACAGAGAGGCAAAGACACAGGAACAAAGCCTCCCATTCTGGGTGAGATCTAACTGCTGACTCACGACTCAAGAGGCAAGCAATATAACTATGGACCTAATTTTCTGAGGGATGATGTCTGGTTGCTTGTGTTCCAATAATGAACCAGTTATCCATACCCAAAGGAGTGAGTAGCACAACTTGGAAGGTATCTTCAGCCAGTAAATACCAGTCTTGTGTAAGGAAGAAAGAGGTTTTCTGTAACTCCTTCTGAGTTTCACTCGTACCTGATTTTAAGGCTCTTGGGAATCCTGCATTTGGTATTTCCTATTCCCATAAGGTGAATATGAGACTCTAAATTGCCTTTGAGAGTTCCTTTCCTCAAACAGCATGCCTAGACAGAGACATGGTGGTGGGGACGGGCTCTTCTGAGGGGCTGAGCTTCATGGAGCATCTCCTCCTTCCTTCCTTTCCTGCCCCAGGTCAGCACAGCTCATGCGCCTGGCAGCTGCCTGGCTACGCAGGAGGTCGGGGTGAAGGAGCGTACTTGTTTGCAATAGCTGAAGTATGTACATAAGTGTTTGTAGGATCAAAGCCAACAGTTGTCTCATCTTGAAATCGAGATTAGAGAATCAGTAGCTTTGCCAAGAAGTGTGTTAATTGAAAGAACAGCAGTTAGAACAACTGCCTGTGTGGAGGGGTACAGTGCTCTAATTACACCTCTTAACACTGAGATAGATGTACATTTAACACTGACATCTTCATTAATAATTAATGTGATTGTTTTTCATCTGAATGTTATTCTTAGAGACTCAATATTGGGTGTCTTTTCTGTTCAGAGTCATTACCATACCTTCCAACTAGTTCAAATGTAAATTTGGTTGACTGGTTACAGAAATTTACTACAGATAGGTTGGAGAGTTATTTCAGTGTTGAGGTGAGAAGGGAGTGACAGATAAAATTATGGAAAAGACAAATTGAGATCATCTTGCATCTGTGCTCATTGTATGATTGAGTTTTTGAGATTTGTCCTTTTGATTACTTAGCAAATATTCCTAAATGAAGGAAAAGCTTGACTGGGTAGTTTTATGACTTCATGGTATGCTTGCAAATTTACCAGTCCTAGAAACAGTTTAGAACCCTGAAACACTGAGTTCTAGTCATAAAAGAACTCTGAAAAGTGATTTAAAAATCAGGTGTGACCCAGAGAATTGTAACATGCATTCTGTGGTTCTTTGCGTTATTACAGCTTGATGAGAGTTGATTTTTCACAAGTACAACTTTAAAAGAATACACTTTTATTTTCTAAGACCTTAAAGTTACATCTTTCTCTTTGACTTTTCAAAATCCTGCCATATAGCTATTAGAGCATGTTTTTTATTCTGCGTTCCTGAATGGCAGTTACCTCGTTCAGGTAGAAGCAAGGCTTCTTTAAGCTTTAGGTGTGTGCCAGGCTTAGGGTTGGCTTACGAAAATCTGTGGTGGCAGCCTTGGTATTTGCCGGTTTTTCAGAACCAGCCGGCGGTGGCCGGTCGCTCCTTTGGCGGCCCTGTGCGGGCCAGGTGCCGCGGGGTACCGCTGTGTGTCCCTGCTCCGCGCCCGCCGTTCCTGCCGAGAGCCGCTCGCCCTGTGAACGGGCTGGGCCGGGGGAGCCCGGTAGGGCGGCCGCGGGAGGAAGGGTGGTTGTCGTGTTCTCCTCTCTTCTCCCTTCTGCTCAGAACACCGTCGGGCTCCTCGGTGCTGCGGGGTCTCTGCCGCCGAGGGCGGGGGCTGCTCCCCACCGGGGTCGCGGGGGAGAGGAACTCGGCCGTGGCAGGGCCAGAAGCCGACCTCCCGCCTGCCCTGCTGGAGCTCTCTGCCCTTTCCTCCCCGCTTTTCTCGCCCGCTGTCGGCATTGAAGCCAAGAGTCTGTTTATTCGGAGCCAGCCCGGAACGGGCGGCTGGAGGCCAGGCGGGCCGGAGGCTGCTGTCCAGGTGGGCCTGCCACCCCGCTCCCCTGCGGCCAGGCCCCGAGCAGCCGCCCCGCTGGCGGGAAGCACCAGCCTGGAGCCGGCGGGGAAGGGCTTTGCTGGAGCGTTGAGGTCCTGTGAGTGCGGTGGGAGAGGAGGAAACGCGTACTCTGGACTTATTTTTTTTACATGAGGGGAAGGACAGTGTGGCGTAGTCTTTGTGTTGCCGTGAGGTTCAGGCCTGTTGGAAGATGAGGTGAGGGAGGAGGGAACAGGAGTTGCTCTTTGTGTCGCTAAACTAGCCTGCTCAGATTTCCCCCTGCAGTCCTGGTACCAGAAACCTGGCCGCGCAGTGTTTGTGCAGTTTCCTTTTCTTGGTCCCAAAAGATAAACGCAGCGTGGCCACCAGGTGAGGACAGGCTGTCTGCACAGACTCCAGGTTACTGGACAGTCTCCCTGCACGACTTGTGCGGTCGCTGAGGGGAGGAGAGGCCCTTCTCCAGAAAGTAACTGAGCCCCAGCGAGGCCTTTGCTCTAACGTGCTTTCGGAAGCAGCTTTTCTTTTTCTGTTCTCAGTGGTAGAAGCTGATGGGTGCCCAGGCTCCTGCAGCACATTACCTCTATGGCTGCTCCACTGCCTCTCACCACTCACCTCACTTTAGCTCCTCTGGAGCTGTAGTTTGATCCCTCAGTGGCTGATGTGAAACTGCACATTGACCACGTCACCAGCTCTTTTAGCAGATTAGAATGGCGTGGTTAATAAAGACCACCCGCTGATGCACTTCAAGCGGCTCGTAAGCCTTAACAGAAATCATCCGTCATGGTGCACCTGCCGCTGTACACAAAGCAGAACAAAAGAACTTTTTCTTACATTGTTTCTCTTCTGGTTTCTGCTAGTCATCTCTGCCCAAGGCTGCCTGTAGTAGCATAGATGTCCTCTGATAGCATAGAATGGTTTGGGTGAGAAGGGACCGTTAAAGCCCACCCCGTCCAACCCCCCTGCAAGGAGCAGGGACATCTCCAACCGGATCAGGTTGCTCAGAGCCCCGTCCAAGCTGGCCTGGAATGTTTCCAGGGATGGGGCATCCACTGCCTCTCTGGGCAACCTGGGCCAATGCTCCACCACCCTCAGTATAAAAAATGTTTTCCTAATATTTAATCTAAATCTGCCTCCCTCTATTTTAAAACCATGACCCCTCGTCCTGTCACACCAGGCCCTGCTGAAGAGTCTCTCCCCACCTTCCCTGCAGCCCCCTTTGGGCACTGGGAGCCGCTCTCAGGTCTCCCTGCAGCCTCCTCTTCTCCAGGCTGAACAGCCCCAGCTCTCCCAGCCTGGCCTCACAGCAGAGCTGCTCCAGCCCTCTGATGATCCTCATGGCCTCCTCTGGACCCTCTCCAACTGGTTCATGTCCTTCGTATGTTGGGGGCTCCAGAACTGGACATAGTACTGTAGGTGGGGTCTTTGCATGTACTCAGCCTCTGTGCACAGGCACCATAGCAGAAAAAGTCCCAAGAGGGCGAGTGATCCCATAGGGTGATTCCAGAGGAGATCCGTTGAAGGTCGACTCAGCTACTCTTCCAACCGAAGCAGAAATGCAGAGCTTTATAGCACAGACACTGATCTTGTAGGTTGTCCCGTGTCTTTTTAGGGTAGTGTGTGCGCAGCTTTATGCTGATTCCGCATTTAGAAGGCAGGTGGTGGAGAAGGGATGGTCATGGTTTTCAATTTGGAGAAGATTTTGGGCCCCTCAGTACAAGGACGTTGAGCTGCTGGAGCACGTCCAGAGAAAGGCAATGAAGCTGGTGAGGGGTCGAGCACCAATCTGATGAGCAGCGGCTGAGGGAACTGAGGTTGTTTGGGCTGGAGAAGAGGAGGCTGAGGGGGAGACCTCATTGCTCTCTACAACTGCCTGAAAGGAGGGTGTGGAGAGGTAGGGGTCCGTCTCTTCTCCCAAATAACTTGTGATAGGACAAGAGGAAATGGCCTCAAATTACACCAGGGGAGGTTTAGGTTGGATATCAGGAAACACTTCTTTACTGGAAGAGTGGTCAGGCACTGGAACAGGCTGCCCAGGGCAGTGGTGGAGTCGCCAGCCCTGGAGGCGTTCAGGATGTGGCACTGCAGGACATGGTTTAGCAGGCATGGTGGTGTTGGGTTGACCATTGGACTTGATGATCTTGGAGGTCTCTTCTACCTGAAGATTCTATGATTCTAGGGTTAAAACAGGTCAGGACTGAGAAGTCTTACAGATCCATTACTGGCCTTGGAGCCTGTTGCGGTGTAAGCCGCTCCTTGCGAAATGACGGGAAGGAAGCTGCTGTGCGTATTTGTCTCCTCTAGGAATACTGAGTTTGTTTGTTCTGAAAATCTGAAATGAGATATTGACTGCTCTTAACATCACACCTCACAAGCTTTATTTCTTTTTTCTGAAGGAAATTAAAGCGTGGTGTATACACAGAAACTGCATCAATACCACCGCTTGCTCTTTTCAAAGCGTTACACACGCGTCATAACTGTCTCGGTAACGCTAGTTGGTAGTGACTTCCGTAGGGACACGAGCGAGTTGCCTTTTACCTGTTCTGGAATTGTCAGCACGCTGCCTCGGCGATAGCGAGACCTGAGGTTCTCGAATGCGAATCCCGTCTGTCCTGTCCATGCTATCCGTAGCCCAGGGCAGTTGGTTTAACTTCAGTGTTTTAACTTCCTCTTCTGCAAAAAGAACACCGGAAGCATTACTCCCATTAACGTTTTATTACCGTAATTAGTCTCTCCCATGGTTTGTTCCTAACAGCAAAGCACTCTGCTGTTACACGTCGTTCTTCTATGCTAAAAACTGCATGTGTGGTAAACTTGTACTAATCCTGGTTCTTGCTGTTTAACACTAGTATTCTTCACGCATCTTGAGTTTTGCTACTTTTAGTAACTACCACAAAGTAGTATTTTACCACCAGTCTTTAAGTGCCATGCTACCTGGTTGCCTCTGCCCAACCCTCGCGTTCCGTACGTAATGCTGAGTTCAGGTTGTGAAGGGGAAGCACAGTAATAGCAACGCAGGCTGACGTTAGCAATACAAACTTCTCTGCTCGATTAAGTTTGGAAAGATTTTCGGAAAAAGAGAAGATAAATTATAATAGTGAAAACTTGAATTTTCTTAAACATCACTGGCTCAAAATGTAAACTATTTTAAAATATTGTTATTGCAGGCAAAATGCCAGCCCCTGAGCAGACCCCGATGGTGGAGGAGGGGCTGCCGCAGACAGCACAGGAGACTTCCGCAGGCCCGGGCATGGAACCAGAGACTACTGCCACTACCATTTTAGCTTCCGTAAAGGAACAGGTATATGCCTTGTTTGCCGCGATTCTGGAATTCTGTATGTGTTGTGAGTTAACCATTGAGAATGTATTACGAAAAATGTTGATTTTATCTGTTTCTTTTTCCTAGAGGAAAAACGATAATGGAATATTTCTTCATTTTAAAAAGGAGGTTAATACCTCTTCCCCTTTCCATTCATAAAAAGACTAATAAATATGTGGACTATTGAGTAACTCAGTTGTGATGAAAGGAAAAAATAAAATTAAAGTTGTGTTTAATATTGAAATGAAAACTTCAGAACTCTAGCCTAACTTTAAAATGTATAGACACATCATAATGAATACAAGGAGGAGGAAGATGTAAGTTGTGCTTCACTCTTGAGAACGATGGTGTGAAAGAATTAAGAGCTGAACTGTTGCTCTCTGGTATTTTTACTGTTGATAATAATTATGGACACTGACATAGTCAACACCCTTCCTGTATGGCGGAAAGCCCAGAACAGAATATTTTCCAGTGCAGTTATTTACTTTATTAAGCTTGAACAGAAACTACTATGCTGTTTGCTCTGGCCTAACTTCCTTTTATACAGTAATCTCTCTTTATTTGCAGTAGGTCTGTCTTTGTAAAATGGGGTTGCCACACCTTAACTTCATTACTTCAGAAACACTTATGACAGTGGAAACAATTCAGAAAAGCCTTTGTTATTACTGGTCAAATTGTGCAAGATTTTAACTTAATAAAAACTTTTAACATTACTGCAGTAGTTCTAAAATAGATAGATAGCTTTATTGAATGACTTCTGCCGTAGTAGCATAGATAGGATTATATAAAAAGTTGCGCTAATTAGTCTATGAACCCTACAAGCCACTTGAAATAAACTCCTCGGTTTTTTTTTTTTTTTTTTTCTGCGACCCTGGATCAGTTTAAAGCAACTTTTCTATCAAACTGGAGTGTGTCTCCTGAGCTCTGAGCAGTGTGTCGTGGGCAGAAAATTGTCAGACAGCTGTGTAAATCTCCCTTGGTTATATTTTACAAAAGAAATATTTCCATTCACTTCTAGTGTTCAAAAATAATATGTGCAGAACAAGCGTAATCTGTGAAGAAATTTAGGGTAGAACAGCTTTGTAGTACTACATATTTTATTTTAATGTGAAGACGCATCCCTGCCACGACAAGCACCACTGGCTTTTGGCATTAGTTCTTTTGTCAGGTTAAGTTACTCTCTTTGCAGGAGCGTGAGAGGATACGCTTTTGGGTGAAAATCAAGGGAAGAACTGACTCTTGCTGGTATAAGTTGCATCTCTACTAGAGGAATTCCTTTTTGAATGCAGGGAAGTCCTAAGGCTAACCGTAGTGAAGCTGAAACATATTTTGGCCTTTTCTTGTAGTGGATTTGATGATGGCTTGTGGTTGGCCTTGTCTGAGAGGGGGTCATTTTCTGTGGGTTTGTTTTGTTATAAAACATATTTCACTGCTAAATGTTACAAAGTTTCCATGCTATAATGGATAGAAGTATCTTAGGAAATGCTGAAACAAGTTTTACTTAAAACTAAACCATTAAAAAATATATCTCTATATTTCTGAATCCTGGGGAGTATTTGGATAAAGGTTTAGTGGAGTTCTATAGGGACTCTCTTATCCATATTAAAAATAAATTGAGTAGTTTTATACTAAAATATAAAGTTGTCAAAAAATGTAGGGACAACATCACAGCAGTAACTTTTGGAGGAGAGAGGAGAATGTACGGGCAGCTAGTTGCCAACTACTCCAGACAGATTTGTGGGATCACTGCTACTTTACAAATGCAGGCCATACGCTGCTGAATTTGAAATTAATTGCTGCTGAACTGGTGAGATTAAATGGGATTACTTGGAATTGTGAATTTCCTGCTTAGCATGTTGGTTTTCCTTTTCAGTGATTGGGCTGAGAGAAAGGGTCTCACAGGAAAGAGTACCTGTCCATCCAGTTTTCAAAAGTGACGTGAATATGCTGTTTTTAATTTCTTTGCTAAGAGACAAGCATTTGCAGCAGTGGCAGGGGTTGGTTTTTTGTTTGTTTTGTTTGTTTTTGGTTTTTTTGTTTGTTTGTTTCTTTGGTCTGGTTGATTTTGACATCTAAAGATGGACAGCCTTTTGGCTTTTCTTTTTTAAATATGTCACAATAGAGTAAGAATGACTGGATGTGCTTTTGGATGAATAATCATGAATCTCTTGGGTTTTCCTAAGTGTTTTCCTAGGAGTGTTCACTTTTGTTTAACACCTCAGCAAAACCTTTTCCTTTTGGATAACTGTATTGAACCATATTATATACTTATAAAGTGTGCACTTTACTTTTTCCTCTTCTTTATTGTTTAAGTACAAAATTCTTTACATAGTTCTTGAGATGTTTTTCATAAGGTTTGTGGCGGGTAGCAGGGTGAAGGGGGAAGGCAAAAACCTGAAGTTTTTCAGATGGAAACGGAGGAAAGCATGCACTCTCCATACAGCAAAGAATTTATTATTGCACGTTTAAAAACATCTTTACTAGAATGACAGTATTTTGATATTAAATTTGTGAGATTACCAGTTCAGATAGGTAGTGCATTATATCAATTATCCCAAGTGTGTGGGCATGTCACTTTGACAAGATACCTGAAAAAAAGACTTACTAAATGTACTTTCAGTAATTAGGCACAAACGTTGAGCAGTCTCACTTTGAAATTCTGATTTACCTGCATCTAGTGATCAATTAAGTGGATAAATGTGTACCAGTTCTGAAATGAAGGCGGTACTTTTTATTAAATGGACTTCCGAGTTTTGTGCGAGTGAAACAAAAATCTTTGTCAGCATTTTCTGAATGACTGGAAGAACTGTTGTTTTTTTTTTTCCAGCTCTCTCGATATTGTGTTCAACTGCCTAGGTCGTTCTTCTCTATTTAATCCTAGAACTTTGAAGTTTACTGTTTCTGCTGGTTACAAAGATTTCCAGTTTTGGTGAAATAGGTCTGAGAAGTCCACTTCCCAAGGCTCTTACTCTACGACAAAATATATACCACTCCTGTTGCAGATAAAACGACTAACTCGTTTTGCCCAGAGAGGGGGTGGATGCCCCATCCCTGGAAACATTCCAGGCCAGGTTGGCCAGGGCTCTGAGCAACCTGATCTGGTTGGAGATGTCCCTGCTCCTGGCAGGGGGGGTTGGACTGGGTGGGCTTGAACGGGCCCTTCTAACCAAAACCATTCTGTGATTTCCTTAATTAAAGTTCTGTGTGCTCCTTTATTCATATGAAGGTTTAGAAATTAATTTTTCTTTCTAGCGTGTACTGTGAGGCTTCTGAGGACAAACTCCCTTGAAGAAGAGCCTACCTAGAACTGTGGGTACCCCTGAAATATGCTGGAGTATTTATGCCTTTTCTAATGCTTGTATGTTTAGATTACCAGCGTATCTGCTCAGCAGCAACTGAACTTGAATCAGCAGCTGGCAGAATAGTATACTTAGTTTCAGCACCAATTTTAAAAAACCTAGCATTGTAACAGTTTCCAAAGGTGATCCTGCTCAGATGTAGTCAGTGAATACCTCAAGTGGCGTTCTGCCTTTCTGCTATTGACTAAGAGTAAGCTTTCTATGAATTGCTTGAATGTTGATCCCTCATTAGCTAGAGCAGCACTAAACTCTTCTACCAGACTAGTGAACAATGCAGGCATAAAAGTATTAAGGGCTTTAATGGTCTACTGCTGTTGAATGCAGAGTATGCGTGATCAGCCGGTAATTGTAGCTGTGTAATTTCACATCCTGTAATCTGTGATTCTCTTTACCCTGTCCAATTTTTTATCTTTTGTCTTCTATTATGGAAGATACTGAGATACCAGAAGCACGCAAATGCAGTTGTGTGTGTGAGTAAACTTTATTTTTACAGGAAATGTTTTATCTCATATGGTTAGTTAAAAGTACAGGGTTTTTTTCTCAAGATGTTCTGGTAAAGTAGTATTAGGTCACTCCAGTATGATATTCATATTGGGAAAAATACAGCATTCAGCGTGCTTTTAAGCAGTCAGTTGCTTGATCTAGCTCAGAGTTACAGCAAGTAGCAACATGTAGAACTCTGTGGAGATCAGTGCAGGAGGTTAATGTGAAGAAGGTATAAATGAACTTGATTGAGTTTATCCTCTTCTTTGTTGCACATTTGCGTCATAGAAATGTCCAAAATGTAATTGCCTTCTCTTTAGCACTGTTTGGACTTCCATAGGCAGTGGGAGTTGTGTGGTTCTGCACAGTATGTTGCAGTTGATTGAGAAATGATAGATTTCTCAGCAAGGTAAGTGTTCCTCTCACATGCTGGCTACACTTTCTCAGATCAGCTCGAACTACTGGAAGAGGCTCAACTGAATTGTTCAACAGACAACTTTTTTATGATTAGGAAAACATTTCATAGTCCAGCTTACAATTACTTTCTCAATATTTCGCAAAAACGGTGATGTTTGGCAACTGAAGCAACTTCGAACATCACAGTGTTACTACAACTTGAAATACCATCCCATCCTAGCCCTGTCTTCTACCGCAGCAACCACTGAGAGCCGGCAGAAGCCAAGAAGCTGCAAGGCATCCATGTCTCTACCAATGGCATCATCTCCCTCAGATGTCCCAGCTTGCCCGGTCCTGGTCTAGCTAGCCAGATATGCGCCATTCAAAACGTTTGTGAGTTCGCTTCACTGCTTGTGCTGTTGCTGCTAATTCCGCGTAGTTGTCACTAGAAAACCTTCAGTAAGCCAATTGGACCACCGTTTGTTTAAAGTTTTAAGTTATCTGTGTTTTGCCAGAGATTTTCAAATCACAGCAGGGCAGGAAGAAAGTAAATTTTATTGTTCAACGTTGTGAATGCAGACTCCTCGTTCTCATCCATGTTACTGAGGGATACAAGTTCCTCAGTAACAAAAATGAAAAGGTTGGATCTCTGCAACATGGTGTCAGAGTCACATGCAGATAGAAAGCCTCTGAACCTTCTTTTATTATCCAAAGCCTGCAACAGGAGAATGACAATCTTCGCGATCAGTCGTACAAATCACATTCCCGTTACTTGCTTATTTTCTAGTATTTGCTGTTATTCCCCAGCGTAGTTGGCAGTTCTTTCACTTGCCAGGGAGCCACAAGCCTGTCAGAAGTACTCAGCTTTCAGGTGAAGAGAGTGTGGTGTTTGCAGAGGTGGTATAACTTGTCTCATCTGTATCTTGCGGCAGTGAAGACCTTGAAGTGTTTCTTGAGTGAGATCTCAACGTTGTTGCAGACAAATTACCAGTTGGCATGCAGAGCTGGCAAGTAAGAGCTGTTATTGGTCAGCTGGGGTATTCACTACAACATCGACACCCCAGGCAGGGTTTGTCCCTCCTCCAGAAACTTCAGCCTCCAAAAGGAAATGCGCAGCTCTAAAATGTGAAAACCAAAACCTGTCACTCGTGGAAGCTTGTCTGCCTGCAGGCTGTGTGATTGCCTTTCCAAAACAAGTTGCTTGCTTTTCTTTCTTGCACCATGTATAGGCTTCCTGTTCCTTAAATGTAATTGTATTTAAAGCCAGCATTTTTTGTAGCTTCATGTTAAGAAATGCAGTCTGTGGTTTTGCAGTGGAATTTAGGTTATGAATACAAAAATTGCAGTTTTGTAAGGTGACCGAGTAGTTACTGCTAAACAGGTGGGTATAATTATAGGGGTGTTTTTTCCCTCAATGTGTATTAAATAATTTTGAAAAAAAGTAGCTTTGGCCAGGGCATTGTAGCGTGTATGGTTGAGAAGATTTGGTTGGTCCTTTCGATGCAGTGTGACAGCATATTCTGTAATCTGCAGATATAATTTTCCTGCTGCGTAAATGTTCTTCTGCAAATGAAAACAAGCTTATTAATTGTTTTATTTGACTCCTGTCATGTCATTTTTTCACAAGCCAGTAGTATAAAAATCAGTGAATTGTAATTTTTGCCTAGGGCAGCAGCTTCTCTGTGTTGCTAGCAGCCAGCATTGTATGGGAGCATCCTGTTCCAGGAGCGTGCTCTCACACTGCTTTCAGAGAAGCTGGCTGGAGAAACAAATTCAAATAGGTTCCTGCAACAAAGAGTGTACTGTCTGATAGATGGACAAGTTGGTGGCAGGTATCCATTCAGAGTGGTATCACATGTCATTATAAGGCAACATAGGCTCTGAAGGTGATCAGTGCACTTACTTAGAATTGATTAGGACTTAATTTTCTATAATAATATGATTTAAGCTGAAAGAAAAAAAAGGCTTAAAACATGAGGTATTCCAGCTGTAAGGAGACGGTACCGCTAAAATCATCCATCTCTTATGCATTTCTGCAGGTAGTTAAGACATAAACTACAACTGCAATTAACTGAATTTAATTTAGTTTTTAAAAGTTAAAGTTTTTTGCCTCAATTTTCAATGGTAATCTCTCTTCCCACATCTCTCAAATCCCTGAGTCCCTCCCACTATAAGTGAAGATCAGGTTTGAGACCACCTGAGGAATCTGAACACAGATGTCCATGGGACCTGATGCGATGCATGCCAGGGTCTTGAGGGAACTGACTGATGTAGTTGCCAAGCTGCTCTCCATCATATTTGAAAAGTCATGGCAGTTGGGCAAAGACCCCAATGGCTGGCAAAAGGGAAGCATCACAGCCATTTTTGAGAAGGGTAAAAAGGAGGAGTCAGCCTCAACCTCAGTGCCAAGTAAGATCATGGAGCAGATTCTCCTGGGAGACATTTCAAAAGATATGGAAGGCAGGGAGGTGATTAGGGGCAACCAACATGGCTTCACCAAGGGTAAAATGTGCCTGACTAATCTGGTGATCTTCTACGGTGGAGTGACTGCATCAGTAGACAAGGGAAAAGCTACTGATGTAATCTACCTGGCCTTCTGTAAGGCCTTTGATAATGGTCCCGCAGAACGTTCTTCCCACTAAGTTGTAGAGATGCAGGTGTAAAATGTAGAAGGAATTGGTTGGATGACCACATTCGAAGAGTTGTTGTCAATGGCTCAATGTCTAAGTGGAAACCAGTAACTAATGGTGTCCCTCAAGTGTCCGTACTGGGGCCATTACTGTTTAATATCTTCATTAGTGACATAGACAGTGGAACTGAGTGCACACTCAGCAAGTTTGCAGATGACACCAAGCTGAGTGGTGCAGCTGGTTTGCTTGAAGGAAGGGGTGCCATCCAGTGGGACCTTAACAGGCTTGAGGAGCAGGGCAGATTCAGATTGGACGTAAGGAAAGAGGTGTTTTACGGTGACTGGCGCTACAACAGGTTGCCCAGAGAGGAGCAGTGCCCGAGGCCGGGCTGGACGGGGCTGTGAGCACCCTGGGCTGGTGGAAGGTGTCCCTGCCCAGGGCAGGGGGCTGGATGGGCTTTGAGTGTCCCCTCCAACCCAAACCAGTCTGTGATTTGAAATCTCACTAATCCTACGGGTTTTTTAATTGCCTGAAATCCTCAGAAATCTGAGGCAGTTATTGGAATTGAGTGGACCTTTATTTTCCAGATGAAGGATTTGAATATACTCGCAGGAGTTCTCAGGGAAGATGGGGAGGAACTTGTAATACTGTATAGAGGAACTGCGCTGTGAAATGGGAAAAATACAGCATAGCTTTCCCTTTCTGCATTTTATCTTGATTCCTTTTCTGTGCTGAAAATAAAACAGTATTTTCTGTAGCTGTTACATTTTTATAGTGTTTTAGAGAAGTCTTGGCTGTCTTTTAGTTTCAGTGGAGCTTTTTTGTCTTTTAAACCTGTAATTGTTTTACACTTGTAAAGTGAAAATCATTATTGATTTTTCTGATGATCTCAGTTATCTGGTTCATCTCTTAAACACCTTGAGGACAGATGTGTGTGACAGATTAGTTTAAAAAGCTGTGATCGTGTAGATGCAAGCTTGATGGACAAGCCCACATTTTATTTTCCTTCTGATTTCTGCCATGGAAGCTGTTGGAGCTGGAACTTTGTCCTGTTTCCTTTGTTATACGCTCCTTTTTAACTGATTCACGTTATGTGAAAAGACTTTGTAGACTATGTCAACCTTTACATAGGATTTGGTGATTTACTGTAACTTTTTCCCTCTGGAAAGCACAATGGCACAAGTTTCCTAGTGATGACATCTGGTTATAAAATGCCTTCCTGAGTGTGAGCTGGTGTAAAGGGCTGGGTTAGAGCGCAGGAGGAGGTAGCAAAGGGAGGAGAGCGCGCGGATGAATGTGTATTCATAGCACGTGTTGAGTTTGTTTTCTAGAATAAGGCTATTTTCGTTAATGTAATGAAAAGGTAAATTAGTAGAGACTGGTTGAATGGAAGCAAATAATGGCTAGCATATGTTTTATTTTATTCATCTAATTAAAAGATCAGTAAATAACAATAGGCAACTTGACTCTTGTGTTCAAATTCACAGTTTGTATCAACGACATTGCTGTTTAAATATTGATTTAAAAGTAAGGAATAGGAAGCAGCTCTAAACATAGGGTAAACGTTTTATATCATTTCTGCAAACAAGCAGTGCAATACTATTTATTTTAAAGATTTATGTTTGTTACATGCTACATAACGCATGATGATGTTTTACTTGGGGAAAAACTTGTCTCGCTGGCATTTGCTTCGAGACATACCAGAGCTTCAGCACCCGAGGGCTTTTGAAAATCATGGCATTCCCCACTAGCATGTTAATGACAGCTGGTGAATCCACTTTTAGATGGATGTATTATCTATGTTCAGACTTAAAATTGGAAAATAAATTCTCATTTATAAATTTATTTGACTTTTTTTGCTTAATACACTTTTTAATATTTTCTCCCCAAAACACAGTGTCCAAGCGAACCGACTGGGCGCACGTGTCGCTTTGTGGTACAACGTGAAGCTGAGTATGCTGAGACCTGGTGTCGGGCTGTGGCAGCTGGGTCTCTGCTGCCGGATGCAGCTACGTGTTGTGCAGACCCCCCGGTATTATCTGTTCTTTCCAGACCGCGTACAGCCCCGTAAGATCTGTCGTGGTCTGCAGGTTATCGTGCTCATGCGGCTTTTCGTATCAGGTCTCAATTAAAAGGATTTAGCTTTAGAATTCTGTCTAGAGGCAGATTTTGCTAAAATCCAGGTTTAGGATATATATCCTAAAATGCTCTTTGCTGTCTGCGCATTGGCTGTGCTAAGGTTTTCTGCTGCTGAAGCTTGACAGTAAACGCCAGCCGAACGGAAGGGGTGGCCAGGAGGAAGCTGAGGACCACGTCTCCCTCCTGCTGCTCCCGTGGTTTGCATAATCACCTTTAACAAAGCTATAGAGTATTCTGTCCGTTTGAGCTGCTCTCAGTAGAGCAGTAGTAGAACAAGGCAGTCCTGTGTCCTGCGTGGTGGCGGGTGAGTTCCAGGTCCTGGAACAAGCAGTTTTGCTGGCTGATATTTGGGATATTAGGGTACGTTTATTCAGTTTGGTTGTGAGCTTGGAGAAATCTTTGAAAGCCTCTGCAGTTCCTGATGTCATCTGGGAGGGCTGGTAGCTTGTGTGGCATGCCTTTAACAGGCCGGTTTGTTGTATGGAGCTTGAGTCAAACTTTCAGAAGTGGACTTGGTTTTTTTTTTTTTTTTTTTTTTGTCATCTGATCTGTAGAGTAGTTTTGGCAGTATTGCAGCCCTCAGCTGGCTTCCTGATGAAATCAGCGCTGATTAGCCTTCTGTTTGGAGGTAATCTCGTTGTGTTGTCAGTAGAAAAAACTTTATCCCTACTTCTGCAAGGTAAATCTTGGGTTTAGAGCAGCCTTTTGGTGTGCGGTTCTCTGACCTCTCCTCGGGGGTGCTGCCAAGCCCCCCCGGACCGAGCTGGCAGAGGGTGCTGGCGGGCTGCTGGAGCTACAGGGTGCTGTGCCGAAGCACCCTTTACCCTACGGAAAGATGTACAAACTGCAGGAGGTGCAGCGCTCGTTCAGGGACCGGGGATGCAAGTGAAGCGTTTGTCTGGTTCCACGTAGCGTAAGGTGTGAAAGAACAGTTTGCGTTGGCTGCAGTCTGGGGCTGAAGGTGACTTTCGTAACAGGCGAGGCATGCAGCTCTTACGTAATGCAGTTACGTGATTTACACTCAAAAAAACCCGTGTTAGTAATTTGCAGTTTAAAATTAAAGGAATGCTTCTGTGCTGTATTTGACTTGTATACAAGACTTGCTTCCCGACGTTATTAGGTATTGGTGTTCATCTATCTGTAAATAGTGTTGAACAGTTTATTTAAACTTCAGGGGATGCAGAGTATCAGTTTGAAAAATAACACAGGTGCTCTGATAGAATCCTTTTCTGTCATTAACAAAAGCTAACTGTGGATGAAAACATTGCTCATATCCCTTGATGGCATGGTGTAGATTTCAGAGTATTGTGTTTATAGGAAACACTTCCAGGTTTTAATAACACACAAACATTCTGTGCAGTCCTTGTATTCCCCTGCCTTCCTCTGAGCATTATGTTCCAAAAGCCTGAGGTTTGGTACCTTTGACCAAGAAATACAACAAAAGCTGAAATCAGGAATGCACATCTCTACCCTCAGGCAGTTTGAAATAAAAAATTTAAAGTTTTTGAATACCAAAGAACATAGCGTAGCTTAGGATTTGAAGTTTTGCAATTGGAAAGGTTAGAATGCAATATTTCCCAGTATACCTCTGCTTATAGATGAAATTGAAAACTGACTTTATAGGCACCAATTTTGTTAGATTGTGGCAACGTAAGGAGGTACAAAAATTTTAATTGCAGGAGGAATAAAATCCATAAATGCTTAAACATGGTTTTGCTTTTGTAACAGGTGATAAATCAATATTTGTATGAATTGCTGATTTAAAGAACCATTAAAATCCCACTTTAATCTTCTTATAGTTTCTAACTCTTCCATTAAGGAAGAGTCAAATCAAGAAATATGATTGTGATGAAACAGTGATTGTTTCAGAATTAATCCACACCCATTTTTTAACATCAAGAATGCTTTTCTTTTTATTTTGAAATTTCAGGAGCTCCAATTTCAAAGACTTACCAGAGAACTGGAAGTGGAAAGGCAAATTGTGGCTAATCAGCTAGAAAGATGTAGGCTTGGAGCAGAATCACCAAGTATCGCCAGCACAAGGTACAAATCCTGATGACTTTACTTTCGTATGTCCCAGAAATTAAAGGGCTTTCTAGTGGTGCTTATGTCCCCCATACGTATATTTTCACTGATAGCTATTCACCTTCCATTACTATCTGAAGTATTAAAAAAATGCAGATTTGCTGTAAAGAGTTATGGGACAGTTTAAAGAGGCCTCTCTGATCATTGATTGCCTTTTCAATATAGTACCTGTAAAGCTTTAACGTCTCTCTAAATGTATTGAAGCTTGTTTTTAAGACTCAGGCAAGAGAAATACAGTACGCTTATACGTACTTGTATCAAAGTTACAGTGCTAGTTAAATGTAGTAATCCAGTTACAATTTTTTTCCTGCATTAACTATCTAGTTTCATCCAGCTTTTCAGATACGCTTTCTGTTGTTACATTTGTTTTCAAGGAACATCTTGCTGTAAGTGTATTGTTAGCGTATTTAAATATATTCTATACAATGACAATAACTGTAGCAAAGCATTTTGTTAATATTTCAGCTTTAACTAGTATTCTGATTTTTATTTTTTTTTAATTATTATTCCTTAGCAAACTCTTTAACTCTAAATGTGTCTGGGCACTCATTAATCTCAAGCATATTAAATGACTGGTAGCTCTTGATTCTGAAAGCCTTGATAACGATGTGTTCTCTTATGAAACATTTATACCCACATTTTGGGTAACAGCATACTTTCTTGTCTTAAGTACTGTTTGTTTCTATGTTCTTTCAGCAATAAACTTGGGTATCATTCTGAAGTGTTTCCTCCTGTGGCCATAATAAGTATTTCTGCAAGTTAAATGGAAAGTTTTTCCTACAAGAACTTAAGAAACAGGAGGCAATTATTTAAAATTAAATTTTAAAAAAATCTGGTGTACGAGCTAACACAGCTGGGTTTTATCCATCAAACTACTTGAGCTGAGTTGTCATTTGACAGTATTGTTAGTAGCGTGACAACTTTTGTTTAAGAAACTTTGAGATATTAAAAAATATTCCTTGAACAAAATTACTTATTTTATCCCCTTTGTGCTTGCCTGTCTTCCTTCTAGATCACCTCTTTCTCCAACTGTTGCTCAGATTTTGTTTTGAAAGCTAAAAAAGTTAAATTCCTATGGAAGAATAAGTCAAAAGTGTCAGGTATTTTATGCCTCCAGCCACCTTTCTGTCAGTCTTGAATGTCCATTTTCAGTAAATTTGCCTGAGTAATACAGAGGAAAAGGTTTTTCTACATGCTGGATCCAGAGAAATTCACATACAAAGAACATCAGAGTTAGCTTGTCCCAAAATAATATTGTGTAGTTTTTGAAATAATGTACGGTTACCAGTATCTACACAATAAGTTAGATTCTGTACTTCTATCAAATACTACCATTTACCAGGATGGAAAAGGTAATTTATAGCATGATGGAGTCATTGCTTCCTTATGGCTAAATGATGTTTATTTGTATTAAAAAGATGATGAAAGTTTAGGGGGAGGGAGCACCCAGGTTGGTTTCTAGTATACTTTGGTATGGGTGGATTTGTGAGTCTAGGTAAACTCTTCAAGCTTTTGTTTTCTGGGCCATGAGTCTTCTATAGTTATTCATAAAATATTTTACACATTTAAAATTAAAGCGTTATTATATTCTTAGTGCTTACACCTCCATATGCTGACCACTGTTCTTGTTTTTCTAAATTTTCTTATCCCACTGGGTCTGGTCCTGTACAGCTGAGGATGCTGTGCTACATCACTTTTTTTACTGAGAGACAGAGAGTTAAAACTTGGTTGGGACAGTTTGTTCCCAGATGTCTGTGTTCTTGGTTTTTGGGGTTTGTTTTTGTTTTGTTTTGTTTTTGTTTGCTTGTTTTACTTAATGTGGATATGCCTTTTAGAAGATGTGTGAGAAGCTGGGGAAAAAGAAATCTGTATTTTAGTTAGATGCTTTCATTTCTTCCCAACCAGTTGCTTCCAGTGTAGTTAGAAGAGTTGCTGAAAGAATCAAGGTGAAACAATCTCTCAGAGCGGTATCACAGCAGACACAAATGTAGCAGCAAAACCTACAGCCCGGAAAAGCCACATGTGTTTCCCCAAACTAGGCAATGTAAATGTTTTGCTAAGGCTGACAAGAAATTAAATAAACATGAAGAAAGCATGGAGAAAAGGCTTGGAAACTGAATGCTGTGTTGAGAGATTGGTCGTGGACAGCTGACATCCTGCTCCCAGAAGTACAGAGAGGTTGAGCATTTAGAGAGTAAGATCATGTTTCTCCTAGACCAATAAAGTAACTGGCCAACACAGTCTTATATTAAAAAAAAAAGGACAAAAACTAAAAAAGCAAGCAAAACTCTAAAGCTTAAAATGCATACCCCTTTGTATTTTTATTCTTTGTTCAAGTTTTCTGTCCCTGAGGAAATCAACAATGCTTTGTTTCAGAGATAACGCTTTAAGCTCCTTTATTGAGGGTAAAAATGTTCTGGAGCATTTCAGCTCCAGGAATCTCCAGCTGCAGATTTTGTTGACCTGAGCGGTTGTAGCAACGCCTCTGATTTACCCACTTCTAAACTGGATTCCTGCAAGCCGGCGTTGGCCAGGAGCTGGTGCTGCTTTGCAAAACAGGTGCTGGCGTGAAGTCCCGGGCACTTTTGCAGCAGCATGTGCCTGTCTTGGTGGTTGGAGCTTGGGCTTCGAGCTGTTCTGTGCGCGCACCTCACCTCTCCGGTGGGAGTTGGCTGTGTGCCTCCGAGTCAGCTAATTCTTCTGTGAATTACCCGTTGTGTGTAACTTGTGACAGCTGAGTGATAGTGGGAACCCGAAGGCTCATACTTATTAATCTGATTGTAAAATACTGCACTTACAATAGCAGCTTGTCACAAACACTTGAACAAAAGACAAGTACACGAGTGGCACATGAGACTTGATCAGAAGGCAGGCCCTTTGGGCAGTACAGTAAAGAATAAAAAAAGTTTAGCACTTCAAGTACTGAACAGTCATTTTGAGCAGTAATGGGCCTACCTGAAGTCTTCTGAGTTTTGTAAAACTGAATGTATTTCATAGTTGCTGGGATGGTATCATCTCCACTGTTCCCAATGCCAGCTGAAACAATGTGCACTTTCTATAGTAGTAGAAAATATTCCAGAGTGATTCAGTAAAACGCTGCGCTCTGTGGTTGAACGCTGTAAGTTTCTGAGAGATGAACATGTCTTGCGTTTCATGGTCACGCATTTTTCTCATAAAATGGGAGAATGCTTATGAGGAGTGTAAACGGAGCAAGTAGTTGTGCGTGAAAGCCAGCACGCCGTCGTGTTAAGCCGGGTAACTTCTGTTCCGCTGGAGGAGTAGTAACATGCGAGACACTTCCAACGCGCGCTGCCCCCATGCTCGGCGCATTCCACGGCGTGCAGCAGCAAGTTTGTCCTGACGAGACTGTTCACAGTGAGCTGATCTGGGTGTAATTATCCTTACAGAAACCAGTTTAATTTTGTTTGGATGACATATCAAATATTTCAGTGTTTCCAAAAGATATACTTGAAATTGCTTGCATATATTGCAATATATGATGTCACCAAACTTCCATGGGAAATTATAAGGTCCATAGAAATTATCTTTAGAATCAGTATGTGCTTTCAGAGTGGGAAGAAGGAAGGAATTACAGTAATTTAAACTATTTCTTTATTTACACTAATATTACACTTACTGAAATTTGAAAACAAATCAGTTAAAGGGCTAAAATAAATTTTAAAGTAAGAAAGAAAAGATATACTTGATTTTCTTTGCAGAGCTTCAGCATACGATAAAAGCAGGGCTAAAATGTATTTGACAGAATTTAGCTTAAGTAACAAATAATTTTAAATCGAGGTCTCGTTGATCTTCATAGAACTGTTGGAAGAATATTTTGGGCACAGGTTTTCATAGTCCATTTATTCTAACAGTTTAGAAGAAATACTGATTAATTCCATCATTAGTAGCTAGCTAGGAGCTACTTGCCGTGTTAGATAAAATAACCGGTCATCAGGTCGCCTGACAGTGGCTGACGCGGAACCTTGGGAGGAAGTACCCGTCTCCGTTGCAGAGTGAAGGACTCTCCTTTTGTTAGAAATTGGTCCATGCTACGATTGCTTTAGGCGTTACAGTTCTTACTTAGTGTGTTATAAATCCCTTTGATCTAGCTGTAGAGTTTCTGTTCTCTGTATTACAAATAATTACATATAAAGACTTGGGTTTTAATTTATTTTGATTTAGACTGTAGTGATGTCTTGTGACCTTAATTTCAGAGTTTGAGTATGGACTGTTAGGTTTGGTCTCCTGTTTCTTAAAACAGTCTCACTGAGTGTCTCTTCCTCTGTCTTTACTGTTTGATTGAACTTTTAAATGCTTTTACTTTAGAATTGTCTTAGGAAATGGGCTTATTTTTTCTTATCTTTCATTTCTTCTAATTCTCTAGTAGAGAAAAAAAAAAAAGAAAAAACAAGAACAGAACCATTGATCTATGTAACATCGGGATTTTTTTAGGATTTTTTTTTTTTCATGTTTTCTTCAGAGCCTGGTTTGGATTTGCTTTTTTGTCTGTACCTGCATGTTAGGCAGAAGTTTCCATTGGCTGTTTCCGTCTGGTTTGTGCAGTTTCTTACTTGCTTACTTCAGGTCTTCAGGCAGTTCTGGGAGTGTAAATACAGTAAGAATCATGCTCGTAGGTAGGTGTGTTAGCGGTGAAGGTGGACATACAGCCTCTGATCTGTATGGAATGTGTGTTGCGTACTTCCTAGGTTATAGTTTTACCAGATGACTTCAGGAGGCATTATAGGGTCCCCTACTCTGACTTTTAGGACCTGAAGAGTCACTGTATTTCCAGTCAATCCATCGTTTTAATAAGGCTGTTTAAGATGTTCAGCTTTGTGAGTGGGTGATCAAAAGCACTTGTCTTGAGATACAGAAGACACCAGCCCAAGTCTCTGATGCCAAATGCCGTGTCTTTTCTTTGACACTTCAGCTGTGATGCTCAGGCAGCATCAACTGTTTGTAGAAAATTACAGGGTGTGCTATCACTTGTCTTGTGTCCACAGAAGTTTATAAATGCTTATTTTTTGCATGTCTATATCAAAAATGAGTGAAACTTGCAAAGTTTCTTGTTATAGCTCCAGTATTCATATTCTTGTTTTCTTTTTAGTCAGACTGCGAACCTTTCTGAAATTCCATCAAAACTTTTGAATGACACTAGAATTGAGGAATTTGGTGGGGTTTTTTTTCTGATATTCAAATATTAAAAAGAAAAAATTGTAGCTTACTGATGAGGTGCTCTGGTGATTATTCGAAGAGTGATAATTTAATTTTGACTTCAACTGCGTATGTAAATACTTATCTTACCCAATAGTGACTGGGCTACCAAGTAGGATTGTTGTTTTTACTGTGAATGTACATCTGCCACGCCCTACAGATGGAGAAGCAGTAAGCTACCGTGTGTCAGCTGAGTGATGGTAACTGCCCGTACGGGCGCTCCTGCAAGGTGACCTAAAGCCTCTGGTGAGCGATTGTGACAGATCAGGTGGCACGTTAACCTGGCACCCTCTGAAAATGCGGTGAGCGTCACGGCAGTTCCTGCGGCGTGTCATTTAGCTGCAATAGTACGTGAAGGAGGGTTAATTCTTCCAAAGACAGTCCAGCACGCCAGAGGCCTGCGTTTTGAATGACTGTTTAGTGGTACCAATAGGAAGGCGGCGGTGGGTGATGTGCTGTTACTGCTGTCACTGTGCATGGTGTCAGACGGCGGGGGACGGTGGGGTGGCAGGAGCCTGCTGCTGTCCGTGGGGCTGGTGTTTCCCGTGCCCGGCTGTTCTGCCTGGCTACCTGCTGTGGGGGCTTGGGAGTCTCAGTCGCTTCTCAGTATTGGGTTTCCAACGGAAACAGCATCCTTCAGTATGAGTGACAACATTTGGGTGTAGTATTATAGCCACAGCTCCCTAAATTCATGCCCAGAGCATCAGTGCTTGCCTCCATCAACTGGAAACATCTTGTGAATCATAGGACCGCGTGCTCTTGGTGGCAGAGCTGTTTCATTTTGTATGTGGGACACAAGATGGCCATGGCGCTTTGTACGGTGTCCAGCGGAGAGGGCGCAGAGTTTGGGCGTGTTAGTGAAATCAAGAAGACAGCAATTAGAAAAGTTGAAGACTGAAAATGACATCATTCAGTTAAAATATTTGTGAAAACTACTGCTAACCTATATCAACAAGAAAAGCAAAACCATGAAATCTCCTCATGCTGATTTTGGTGGTTGCTGGTTGCTTGTAATGTGTATGATGAGTTCACGGAGTTTAATGTGTGGCGTTGATTAGAAAAATCCCCCTATACCAAGAATTTACAGTTATACAAAGCTTTAGGCCTTTGTACTGCATATAATTGTAAACATGTTCTTGATGCAGATATTTAAAAGCAAGGTAAAGAACAAGAAAAACAATACATTCAGTCTCAATGGGCACTTGCGTTTTGGCTGGCAGCTCCACCGAAGCAGCAAGCACGACTCCCTGTGCGTAAACCGTGTGCAGCTGGGTGTCTTGACAGGACAGATGTGTTCCAATGATGGCAGCATAGCCAAGCAGTAAACTAAAATACTGCAGAAATGTGTGAAGTACATACATTTCCAGCAGAATGATGTATTTAGCTTTTTACAGCTTTTCACCAGTTTAGAAATATTTAATAAATAACAGTTAATTTTTTCAGCTGTTGCCTTTTTTGATGACAGCAGCAGTATATTCAAGCAGTTAAGACAGGCGTTGCAAATCACGACTTTTCTCTCAAGCAGTACTGTTTAAATCGGAAATACATTTCATCTTCTGTAATACTTGCTGAGATAATAGGCTTTAACGGTTTCACGCCCTGTAATACCTGTGAAAATGTGTGTGGCACTGAGAATTTAACTGTCCAGTCCACAAACTGAAGATGATAGTTGTGTTTACATAATTTTTTTAAATTAGCATACTGCTTAAGATATCTTAACAAAAACTAGAAATCTGCAATTTTCTTAAACTTTGGCGTTGTTCCTCTGGCCTTGCTGTCCCATCCACGGGCGCTGTCAGAGACCTGGCCGGGACCTCGGTGGCCGGTTCTCCCTCTGAGGTGTGGCCGAATCCTTGAGCTGTCCTAGCCGTTCGACTGACGCGGGTGTTCACCTCCCTCTCTGACGTAGAGGTCCACAGCTGGGAAGCGTTCGTCTGAGAGCCATCACTGAGGAACGTACAATGGTCCTAGTGGTGCTTAGTACGTCTTGTCTCAAAATGGCTTCATACAAAACCTTTTCCATTTATCAGATTATCATTTTTTTTCCAGATTGGCAGCTGGTTCACTCTTGTGTCTAAGACATCAGCTTGAATTAAAGCTGTAAGATGTCAAAGAAAAGTGTTAAATTAAGGGGGGGACAAGGGACAAAACCAAACTAAAAACCCCAAAACAAACAACCAAAAAAATCCAGATACTTGGGAAATAGAAGTGAGGAAAAAAATGCAAAGGATATAAAAAAAAGTGAATAGATTTATTTCAGCAGAGTTTGTATGCATGCTCCATCTTCAGTTAACCAAATATTTGTGTTACTGGCTAAAAAATTAATGTTTTGGTGCATGTATTTTATATGCAGTTAGTGTAGAGTTATGTTTTATTTCACTTACTCTGTGCTCTTGTGAAGCAGATTGAGAACGGAAGAGAAAATTATTTTCATGTACATGACTGTGCCTGATATTTTATTGTACTTTCCTTCCACAGCATTTAAAAATAGCTGCTATACTGTAATAATATTTATCTCTAACTTCTTAATTGAAAACTATATACATCATACCAATCTATTCTGAAAGAAAAATACAACTTCTGCATGTCTGCCCTACTAACATAATTCTTTTTCAAGGACAGTAGTGGGCTAAAATTGGTTTTAGAAGTGCAGTGCACCGCGTGCGGGCTCCCTTGAGCTCTATTGTATGTTAATATCGGGAGGGGACGGCGTAATGGCCACTTAATGGCAGCAGCTTCTCTTTGGTAGTGCGGTGTTTGACCGCGCTGGTTTTTAGACAGTGGAATAAAATGCGCTAGACTTATCAAAGCTGAAAGCTTTGGTAACTTCAAAACTCCTCATCTGTGCAGTGGCAAAATTAGATGGTCAAGTCGGTAGGTGGTAGATGCTGGACTTCTGCAAAAACAATTTAGTAAGAATCCAGTTAAATCCTTAACCAGTTTGAGTGTTCATTAAGTAGCTTGCTGCTTATGACCCCTAGTCAGAGTGCCCGCTGTCGTTCTGAGTCCCGTGCGTGTGAGGAGAGTTCGGTTAGCCAGACGCGCTGAGTAGAGCAACACCTGGGGTTTTCATAACCTTGTGTATGTAGGAGGAAGGTGTTTCTGTATGCTGAGCACTTACCTTTGCTCGCACCACACAACAGTGCCGTCTGACTGTAAGGAACTGAGCTTACAGGAGGTCTGAGGGGTGAAGTCAACGTGAGGGGTGTGAGAATTCTGGGGCCAGTGCTCGCAGTATCTGACAAATAGTCTTCATATTTCTTCATTTCAGTGGAGCAAAGTATTAACAAACAGGCTCACGGTAAGTGGTTAAAGAACCCACTCTATCCAAGTTTGCTCGGTGAAGAGTGAAGAATATACTCAGTGAAGAGTTCACGGAGATTAACTACCCTCAGAACTCAGCTTTCAATAGTTAAAATTCATTTGGTTTTATACAAACTCTTGAATTCAATACCAGATTTGGTACAGGTTTCCTCATGAACTTTTAACAACAGAAATATTGTTAAAGATTTTATCAGAATAGTTACAAGGTTCGGTTTGCAAGAAAAAAAACCAGTGAACTTGCACAGCATTTACTTTGGCATGTAATTACAGTCCCCAAAATACACCAAAGAGTTCATACGCTAGTTAGATTCAATGGTAGTGTACTAGAAATGAGAATTTTTTTTAGCTTTTTGTTTAAATTGAATGAGCTTTAGCCCAAGGCTGTGCAGAAACTGAGGTTTGGTGGCCTGGGCCCTGCTAGCAGCTCTGGAGTAGCCAGGCGCTGGTGGCACGGTTCGTTGGCTGCAGGGTCCCAGGTGTCTTCAGACACTGGGTTTCTCACAGAGCTGTCCAGCGTGTGTGCCACCTGCACGTTCTGTGGAGAAGGTTGTGATAGCTTCAGAGATAACCCTCTGTGGCCGTGGTGCACCTCCTGTTAGCTGGAGGCTATGACCTTTCCTGAAACGCCTTAGGTTCTGTCCTGCAAAGCCTGGGTTTGGTTCAGTCCCGGTCTGAACTCTGCCCCTAAAGGCAGTTTAAACTAACCCGCCTGGCTTTGCGCTCGGGTGCAACGGCAGAGCTCATGCAGTCACAGCAGCTGAGTTTTGGGGAAGGCAGCTGCTGGTTGTTGCAGGGGAAGTGCTTAAACTGGCCTAGGTAACCTAGTGCGATGTTTGCTTATCTTGTTTTGGCACGGAGTTTGGTTCTCTTTGTGTACTTATTGAGTGTTTCTGTCACTGGATGTGTGTTCCAGTACTGCCAAGTGATTTCATCTTTGTCTAGACTGGAGATATTTGTGCTTCTTGGCTTGGATGAGATGGTCCTTCAGGAAAGAGAAAACATCTGTGAAAGTTCAGGCGTGTGTCTGAATTTGATGGAGTCTGTTTGAGCACCCTTCTCTCCACAAGCATCTCAGAAATATGGTGGAACACAAAGAAACTTCTGAAAGGTGATGATCCTGGAAAGTTCAGCTCCTCACCTGTAATTCTATACACCACGTTTCACTCTATTTAACTCGTCCACTTTATGTACGTTCTAAAGAAAAAAATAGTGTAGCACCCCGAAAGATGCTGACACTGTAGGCTGGGGGAAAGAACAGCCAGTACGTAGGAGAAATTCTGTTACTCTCTAGATACGAAGTTGGCTTTCAGACACTTGAAGCCTACGTTTGAATTCTCCTTTCTCATTAAATGTCGTTGTAGCTGCAGTTTAGCTTGTGCTAGTTTAGCACTCTTATACGCAAACAGTTTGTTTCCAAAAAAGGCTCCTAAATGATTATTTTTATCTTATGAATAGTCCTAGATACTTACTTTCTAAGTTTTTTGTAATTGGTATCTGTGGTAGAAGGAAGCAAAATAAATAATGCTCGTTTAGAAATAGGTACATCTTACCTAAAATCACAGTTTCATGCTGATGTTTAGACACCAGAAAATCTGATAGACTTGCCTATTTTTTCCTTTAAATAACTTTTTGTTTGGAAAATAGCAGCTTATAATCATTGCACAAATGATTTAATACTCAAAGTTTGGTAGCTCATATGTAGGGAGGAAATACTCGACATGATTTTATGGAAAATGTATCTACTTGTAATAACACATGGGTGAATTTTGCATTTGTTTGCAAGGGTATTCGTGCATCAGGACTGTTTCCAACATGTGAAAGAACATTGCTTTGTAGGAGAAACAAAATGGTTAGGATAGTTTGATGGAAAATAGTTACTGGAAAAATAGGAGAGAAGGAGGAGTTTCCACTGCCGTTAAACACCTGCCTGGCTTTGTGAAGCAGTCGTTCTTAGGGCGTCTCTGCCCGTGACAGTGGGAGATGTTCGCGTTAGCCGTTCGCGCTGAGAGGTGTACCTGTGCTGGGGTGTCAGCTGGTTCAACGACTTGTTGCATGCAAAGGGTCAGGATTCTCTCCGGAAAGCTGGCTAATGACATAACAGCACGAATTGTGGGTCTGTTTCTGTTCGTGTTTTTCAAACTGCCTTACCTGCAGAAGCAAATGCTCTGGCAGCGTGATTCCCAGGCTTCCTTTGCCAGGCCCCGCTGTGAGCAGCGAATGCATCTGTCCCTGGAGTTTTTTTGTGTCCTGCTGATCATACACATGACCGTGGGTGCTTGCCGTATGTGATCGTATTTGGGTCGTTACACCTTCAATAGGAGGTGCGTGTCATACACCGTGCTCTTACCTGCCCGGGTGCAGGTAGGTTGTGCTGCTTGATGAGCTCCCTGTGGTAAGTTACAGGGCGTTCCTGCTGAGGAGTACGACGTTACGATCGATAACCAGCCGTTTGGTTGTCAGGTGTAAAGTGCTGAGCAGTGTTATTTACATGGGCTATTGAAACATTGTCTGCTGGGGGTTTTGTACAATTTCGTATGCCTTGGTTAAAAAAAAAAAAAAATCCAAACTAGCCACATGGTTCATTTTTGTGATTTTTTTTTTATTTATTTTTTTTTTCCTTTCTGCAGCTCTACTGAGAAGTCATTTCCTTGGAGATCATCAGGTATTATCTTTTATGTGAACATTTTGCTTTTTAAGCCTCTCAAAAGTTATTTTCTTGGCATTCATTGCTTGTTTTTGAAGTGAACAGAACATCAGCAGCAATGCTATGTATCTTTTTCGAGTATCTTTTGTAAAGCATAGCATTAATACCATCTGTCCCACCCATGAAGACTTGTGTGTTCCACTGTTACTGTAAAAGATGTTTTGGCTTAGGTGTAGATGCAGGTACTTTTCTTGCATCTTTTTGTGCCTTTGTATTTTTTGTGTGAAATGTGACCGTAACAAAGGTATTGTGTCTTGGGTCTCCTTTGCAATTAATTAAAAAATGCCTTTGAGTCTTCCCCTTGGCAGGTAAGGATCATGAAAGAACGTGGTATGTTTTAGGCTTGAAAACTGATTTTCATTTTACGGATATTCTTACTTAACTGATAAAATCTCCAATAAGCAAAGGTTTTTCTGAGTGCTTTTTCTATTTGTGTATCTAAGGATAGCTTGAACTGTCTTTCCAAAAGAAGAAACATTTGTCCTGTAACACTTCTGCATCTGCTCTTGAGTATATTAGGTGGAATGGATAGGGCTGTGTCTTAAGTGACGTTCATGTGGCTGTTGAAATAATCCAGCCTGTCCTTCAGAGATCAGAGCATTTAACTAGTTACGGGTTTTGCATCAGTTAAAATACTGAATATTGAAGAGTCGATCTTCTGAACAGCTGACGTCTCTTCAGAGCAATGACGTGGATGTGCAGGAGTCGACGCGGCAAAGCCCCCCAGCAGGACCCAGCGATGGGCCCGTGACTCCCTGCGAATCGCTTTTTGCATGGGGCCTGTTCCTCTAACTCAATCACGTACTCTTGACAGAGTGTGGAATTAAGCAAAACTGGTCTAATGGAATCACCATGCAATTAGCACTTTAGGTAGCTTGTTAAAAGTTTTGTTAGCCAAGTTCTGCACGGTGTTAATATCGTCTCTTTATATAAGGATGCGTGCAGGTTTGAGACATACCCAGTTTCTGCTGTACAAAGAATACCACGTCGTAGTTATCTGCTCGTTCACTCCAGCATGTTCATAATTATGATTATCATGACTATTTTAAGTCAGTAAGTCTCTCAAATTATCTACTTTCCCTTCCCCTTCCTATTTTTTTGTTTTATTTAGAGACTAAGCTCTTGTGCAGTTATATTTACGTGGTTTGGGTTGCCAGCGTGGCACCGCCTCGGCCAAGGGGAGCTGCGCATTAGCTTAGGTCCTTTCCCTTGAATCTCGTATTCTCAACAGCCACTTGTCTGGGCATTTAAATTGTGCTAGTCGTGGTGGTGCTTTTCAGGTATTCTTTTAGCAGTGTTTTTAAACAGAAGTCAAATTTGTTTTTTCAAGTAATTGAGAAGTTAGTTTTACTTACTCTTTCAATGTGAAAATTGTTTTGGTAGGTTTTTTTTCATCGTATTATTTCCCCTGGTTCTGTACTGTTCCAGTAACAGTTCACAACTGGTAAAGATACTTTCTGACAGATCTCAGTCATAGTTTTACTGATTTATCTCATCCAATTGCATTCAGTTTTTTATTTCCTCCTCAGATTTTCCTGTAACTTATTATTTGTCTATTGTTTGTTTTTCTCCTTGACTTTCTGTTAGTTCCTCTCTCTTTCATCTCTCCAGCTTGTATTTTATTTTATCCTTTAATTATCTCCTCCCATTTGTGTGTTTCTTTTCTTTAGACATCTCCTGTGCACATCCCTGCTAAGAAGTGACTTAACGTATGGCAAAAATCCTATTTCTATTTAATACTGTATGCATTAATGTGAATCTAGATGTGTGTTTCTCACCTCTGTATCTAAAGGAAGACTTTCCTGGAGTGATTGCTCAGAAGTGGGCATGTTTGGAAAAAATGTATTTTTGATTAGAATTTTCTGATACACGTTTCATTTAATGTGTACATTTGTGTTGTGATTATAGCATGATTGTACGCTTCACTTAGATTCACTCTTGAGCTTTGTTGTGAAGAAGTGTCACTAGATGATGCTTCACCAGCTGCAATCTGTAAAATACTGACGCTAAAGATGGATGAAAACAGTCCCTTGAATTACCTTTTTTCCTGGCTGCAGGTCGTAGTTAATCTCAAAAAACCATCAGATGCTGAGATGTGACCATAGCTATAATTGCTTTATGCATGGGTAGAATTAGGCCGAGTTTTTAACACAAATATAAAATGAGGCTGTTTTGCAGATGCTGGTAAATAGAGTATGAGATCAGCAGCCACTATTCAGGGCACTCTCCTCACGATTTGTGGTAGCTGAGGGAGAGAAAGACAACAATTCACTTCATTGTGCATTCTTGCCTGAACAATCTGTAGTTTTTTGCGCTGTGAAAGCATTTGCCTGGTGGCAGATGTGTGACGGAGCGAGGTTGTGGCTCAGGCCCCTGTCTTGGGACCGTCTGGACAGCACTGCACAATGGAACTTCAGTCTGCCTCTGTTTCTCCCAAAATTGGTTACTTGTCAGTTTGACATTGATTTAGTATCATCTAATATAAGAAGTGAAATAACAAAGCCTTGTGTTACGTAAAGAAAAAGACTGAAGATTAAAATATTGAAGTTGAATATAATTACAGTTTAAATGTCCCAGTCCCCGCTTGTGTGTTGTAAAGAACACGTAATGCCCACGGCTGTCTGTAACCTGAGTGTAAGAGGAGCTGTGCAAGTGAGTTATCTCATTTCTAGGCATACTGATGATTAAATTAATGGAAGGGTAGTAACACTTCATATTAAATCTTAGTTGAATTTGGTCATAATACTGCTCTTACAGTAAATTAATTAGCATCAACTTTTACTAGATGGTTTTGATCTAAGGATGTACTACTGATAAATAGCTGTACTGACTGCCTGTAATTCCCAAGATGTATTTATTTTTTAAATTTTATTTTTAATCTGGTACTGAATAGTGTTCAAACATTACTTGTAGTAGCCATTAATGAGTAACATTTTTAGTATGAACATTATGGCTAATTGTGCAAATAGTGAGACACTAGCGTTTTGTGTTCAGCGATTGGTGAAAATCAGAGTATTTCTTTACAGCTTGGTAGGTACAAATACCCTGTGTGTTTTATTTCTCTTTTGAAGTGTACTGTCAGAACAACTATTATAAAGAATTTCCAGTAGCTCATCTGTCTGACTTTTTTTTATTTTGTGTTTTGTTGGTTTTGTGGAGGATTTTTTTTCATGAGTGGCACTAGATTTTTATACCAGGGTGTTCTTTGTCAGTTTTAGAGAGTTATTGTTAGTTATTACATGAAACTTATTTCAACCCTTTTTTGTCTTCCTCCTAGCATCAAATTTCTGCAAACTCCTAACAGATCTGCCTTTTTCTGTAACATGCCGTGATATTCATTTTCAAAGAGCACTTAGCAGGCTTCACTGTCCACAACTTGCGTTTTCTGACACAGAGCAGTCGCAGAAGTTTGTACGAGACTGTTGCTTCTAGCACGTTTCTTTTCGTTTCCACTCTGGGCTCGTTCAGAGATTCTTCAGCAAGAATCTACGTATCTGGTGTTATCTTTCAACGTAACCCATGTTTGTTCCTACTCCCCTTCCTCAGGCAAGGTTTAGATTGGATATTAGGAAAAAAATTTTCACTGGTGTCATGGTTTTAGCCCCAGCACTGGAACAGGCTGCCCAGGGAGCTGGTGGAGTCACCATTCCTGGAGGGATTTAAAAGACGTGTAGATGTGGAGCTCAGGGACGTGGTTTAGCAGTGGACTTAGCGGTGCGACGTTAATAGTTGGACTTGATGATCTTAACCACCTAGGCCTACCACCTTAGGCCCCCCCCTCACTAAACAAAACCAGAACATTGTCTTTCCAACCTAAACAATTCTGTGATTCTGATTCTGTACTGCATCTCTGACACCTGTTTTTCATCAATAAGTGTGACATGATGGCAGTTGAATGCTTAACCACAGAAGGGTTTGGGTGGGAAGGGACCTTTTAAAGGCCATCCAGTCCAACCCCCCCTGCAAGGAGCAGGGACATCTCCAACCAGATCAGGTTGCTCAGAGCCCCGGCCAACCTGGCCTGGAATGTTTCCAGGGATGGGGCATCCACTGCCTCTCTGGGCAACCTGGGCCAGTGCTCCATCACCCTCAACGTAAAAAAATTTCTTCCTTATGTCCAGTCTGAATCTACCTCCTTCTGTTTTAAAATCATGACCCCTCATCCTGTCACACCAGGCTCTGCTGAAGAGTCTCTCCCCACCTTTCCTGTAGCCCCCTTTAGGCAGTGGCAGGCCTCTCTGAGGTCTCCCTGGAGCCTCCTCTTCTCCAGGCTGAACACCCCCAGCTCTCTCAGCCCGGCCTCGCTGATTGATCTGTCCATCAAACCCGTGTCTCTCCAGTTTAAAGACAAGGATGTCATGCAGGACAGTGTCAAATGTTTTGCAGGCCAGGCAGATGACTTCAGTTGCTCTTCCCTTATTTACCAATGCTGTAACCCCATCATAGAAGGCCACCAGATTTGTCAGGCACGTTTTGCACTTAGTGAAGCCATGTTGACTGTCCCAATCACCTCCTTATTTTTCATGTGCTTTAGCACAGTTTCCAGGAGGATCTGCTCTGTGATTTTGCCAGACAGAGAGGCGAGAGTGACCAGCCTGTAGTTCCCCAAGCCTTCCTTTTTTCCCTTTTTGAAAATGAGGGTTATATTTTCCCCTTTTCCAGTCAGTGGAAACTTCACTGGACTGCCATGACTTCTCAAATATAATTAATAGTGGCTTAGCAACTTTAGCTGGCAGTTCCCTCGGGATCCTCAAGTGCATCTCATCAGGTCCCCTGGACTTGTACACCTTCAGATTCCTTAGATGGTCTCCAGCCTGCTCTTCTACGGTGGGCGGTTCTTCATTCTCCCAGTCCCTGCCTTTGCCTTCTGCGACTCAGGCAATGTGGCTGGAGCACTTGCTGGTGAAGACTGAGGCAAAAAAGTCATTAAGCACCTCAGCCTTCTCCATGTCCCA
>JAAGAY010132932.1:0-58270 GCA_011801015.1 Ardeotis arabs | reverse complement strand
CCCCAGCCCCAGCCCCAGCCGCCGCCGCCCCCTAGGCCCCGGCCGCCTACCCGCCAGGTAGTTGGTCCACTTGTACAGGACCCCCTCCATCGCTCAGAGCCCGACGCCGGGCCGCATCCTCCTGCTCCGCCGCGGGGAAAGGGCGGCCGCCGCCGCTGGGATGAGCGCTTCACCTCCCGTCCCCGCCGCTACTAACTCCCTGCGCGCGCGGAGGCGGAGCCGCTCAGCTCAGGCACGGCGGCAGCGGCGGCGCCACCCGGCCCGCGGGGCGCTCCGCATCTCCCATGCGCGCCCGGCGGCGTTGCACGGCCCCCACCCTCCTCCCGGTTGTTTCCTGACGTCCCTTTCACTTCCTGAGCGGAGGAGGCCGGCCCGAGGAACCGCCCGCCCCGCGGCTGCCGGCGCCGGGCCCCGGCCCGTCCCCGTGTCCGGCGAGGCGGAGGCAGTGCCGCAGCGCAGGCCCAGCCCCCCGCCCCACCCCGGCTTAGCGGGGACAGTGCCACGCCGGCGGCCTCCTGGAAGCGAGATGGGCCGCAGGCTGACCCTGCTGCTCCTGCCGTTGGCCCTCCTGGCGGCCCCGGCGCAGGCCGAAGGCGGCACGGCAGCCGCGGCGGCGGCGGAGGAGGAGGTTAAAATCGAGGTGCTGCACCTCCCCGAGGCCTGCAGCCCGAAGAGCAAGAAGGGGGATCTGCTGAACGCGCACTACGACGGTTTCCTGGCCAGCGACGGATCCAAGTTTTACTGCAGGTGGCCTCCCGGGGCACGGGGGCGGGTGGAAGGGAAGGGGGGCCGCAGCCCGCCGGTGTACGTGGCACAGCCTGCCTGCCCCGAGGAGCAGCGGGTCCCGCGTACCCGGGCGAGTGCCCGCCGTGCCCCCTCGGGTAAGCGGGACCGGCTGCTCTCCCAGCGTGGGGCCCACGCTAAACACGGCAGCGTTAGTAATTGCCTCCCATCTCAGCCTTTCTTCTTCCTCAGCCGAGTGCTGAAGGATGTAGGATTTACCTAGGTGCGGGGGAGACCTTGCGCAGAGGTAAGCTGGAAACCAAAGCCAAACTTGAGGCTGGTGGCCGTTGCCAGCCAAGGGTCAGCCAGTCTGGGAGGGTCGCCGAGAGCCTGTAGCCCACACCTCGCAGGGAGAAGCCATTTGACAGGGCGAGGGGAAAAAAAAAAAAAACAAACACGACACGTTATCCCCTGCCTAGTTCTGTGTGGTAATCTGTGCAGGAAAACTCGGGTTTGGAGGAGGAGCTCGTGGTAGGGACGCAGACTGAATATTTTAGACTGAAACTCGAGTACAGGATGCACTTCTACATCGTTGGCATTTTGCAGGACAGCCACATTACACTGGTGGTTTGCAATCTGCATGTCACTTCCCTGATGCTGCACTTCGATTGGTGCTGCTTTCCTCTTTGCCCCAGTGCTAGTGTTTAGGCTTTTGCTTTTTCACTTAATCCCATTCATCTGTCATCAGGCTTTTTCAGCTTGGTTTATCTTGCTTTGCACATAAATTGTTGTGCAAAAGTTTTATTTTTACAGTGCCTTGCTTTTAATGGTAGTGCATCCTACTAGTGATGCAGGACTCACCTGTGCAGAACTATTTTCCTTCAGGTACCTAGTTCATTCCTTACCTGTATTTTGACAGATCTTAAAGACTGTGGCCTAGCTTATTACAAAATCTTGATTCATTACTCCCACTTGTATCATTTAAGAAAAAAAATGAGTAGAGGATAATTCTACATTTAACAGTACCATTTTCCTTGCATTTTTTTGCCTGTTGAAGTGACTGATTTTGGCACGTATAGTGTTGCCCTCTGACTTTTGAGCTACATGCTGCTGGGTCGCCTTTCAGTGTAGCTCCCATACTGGGGACACCTCATATGACCAGAAGCTGGCTCAAGTACTGAATATCTAAACTGAACAGAGCGGTAGGTGAGCACACAGTAATGTAGTCAAAATTGCCAGGCTCCTTCAACATACCCATGCATGCTGCATCCCATCCCATGCCATCCTACAGGGATGTAAACTGCTGAAGACATTTTCACTTCCTAGCAGTGAATTGCTCCCAGAGCCCCCTCCTCTTGCAGACTTCCTGCAGCAGCACCTTGTTTCTGGCGTGCAGCGTATATGATCGGGAAGACTGAATGATTTTGTAAGAAGTTCGTTTTTTACTTGTTTTTTTTTAATTTCAAAAAGAGGTTGCCCCTTACACGTCTCAAGATTTGACTCTTAAGAATTATAAATATAGCAGAAAGTGTTAATACTTTATATTCTCGCACACTAAACATTTTTTGTATTTTAATAATCTAATGTATGTTTTTACTGGCTGCTAACTTAAAATTATTTAAAAAAAAAAAAACAAACAACTAAATTCACTGTTATCCACTCACTCTTTTTTTTAAGTCGGACGCAAAATGAAGGTCATCCAAAATGGTTCGTTCTGGGAGTTGGACAAGTCATAAAAGGATTAGATATTGCTATGATGAATATGTGTCCTGGAGAAAAGCGGAAAGTGACTATACCGGCATCATTAGCATATGGACAGCAAGGATATGGTAAAAAAAAGTTTTACTACCAAACTTTATCTTTCCTCTGTTTTACTTTTTCAAACATACAGTATTGTAAATGACTGTAAGAATTGGTGCTCTGTTGTTTTTGGAGGCACTTAGGGTGATGACTGCAGCTGTGCAGCCTAGTCTTGCTCATTCCCATGCAGTTTAAGTAGTCCTCATCATAGACCTACATCCAGGCCTTGCAGTTTGCATCAGAGTTCAGTACATGGCACTAGATGTGTTTTTCCAAGTGTTGCCGTAATACAAAAAACTGACAGTAAAAGGAGGATCTTCATGATTCATATCAGCATTTTTTGTCTTAGTCTATTATATTCTATTCATGTTTAGTTTCTATTATTTAACTCCTACCTCTTAGCTTTTTAATGAAATTCTGTGTCTTCTGAGCAAAATGGAACGTAATCCAGCGCATGCCACAGAATTAATCTAAGTAGAAATCACTTGTTTAAAAGACTGCTTACATTCTGGATACTTAATGGATGATATCATCACATTACATAATAATTACAACAGTACAATGCATGAAATCTGATTTGAATTTATGATGCTTAAGGGTGCAGTCTACTTTAAAAAAAAGTTCCAGTCGGAGTTTTATGCAGTGTTTCAGCACTCTTAATTGCGGATAACTTAAATTCAGCTCCAACTTGGGTGTAGTAGTTTCTGTGAAAAGGTAGCTCCTGCTCTGTAATAATTGTTTGGTAATACTATTGTGTCAGAATACCATGCACCAGTTTTGTCTTTGATACAATTCCATTGTAGCCGGTGAAGCATACTAGGAATAAATTTTTCCCTTTGAGCATAATGTTTAATAAGAGCCTCGTAACAATAAGGAAAAACACTGACACAAATAAAAGTATATTCTTTAAACCTAATACTAGTGTTAACTGTCTGTTCTAGGTAGCAGTTCAAGAAAGTATTGTTTTCCTACAACATAGCTGTCCTCTCTCTCAGCGTATTCCTGCATGCTGGGGAAGATGCCTGCCTAATCTTGAATTAGAAAAGATGCATGTGGCTTTCTAAATATTCACATATCTTTCCCTTGTTGGTATGTATATTGGTAAACTACGGGCACTGAATTCTAGTATTGTATCTTTCTTTTGTAAGTCATATATAAACCATGATTTATATTCAGATATATTTAAAACATCTACATTTTTAAAGCTTTAAGGTTAAAATCTTCTGGACTCTGAAACCTGTCATTTTTACTATGGATATTTTAGATGAGAAGCACAAGTAATAATTTTGTTTGCCTTCTGTTTATAAACAAAGTAGATTCTTTAGTTTTTCTTCAGTTTATGAAGGACGGGCGCAAGCTCAAAATTCTGTCAAAGTTCTGAGGTTACAATGTCATGCTCACTGGCTTTGGCTATGAATAGAAGCAACTTGCATGTTCACATTTTAATTTTCCACTGCATGATTTCTTAATGCTTTTTTGGCACTACTTCTAGACCTCATTAGTTTGTTGCTGTCTCTCTTCAGTTCCCTTTTTTTTTTTTCTTTTTGCCAGATGCATGATACAATGACCTGTGTTTGTAGGCAGTGGTATTTTATCAGTGATATCAGAAAATGGTTTGACAAAGGAATAATGAAGTCTAATGTGATTTTTTTTTTTTTTTTTTTTTTTCTTGAGGGAGCAGACAAAATATCCCAGTAGGTTTTTTGGATTTTTTTGTGAATCAGATGACTTACATTCTGTTGCTTCTTTCTAATGAGATGTATATCTTAAACACTATTTTACATAATCATAGGTATAATTCATAGTAAGTCAGTAAAACCCGATATTGCCTTCTTGTTTCTTCAGGCAGAAAGCATATGCAAGCGTTGGTCTATTACTGTAATCTTTTAAATCAGATTGCATATATTAAATAAAGGCATACATCTTAGAATCAATCTCTCAGTAAGCCACATTATATGACAGTATATGAAAGAACGGGAACTTTAGAAATCTTTTCATGTTAACACAAACCTTTCTCTTAATTTTTAAGAGTACCTGAATTGATATATATATCATAATTTTATTTCAGGGAAGTATATTGTTTGCAAATCTCTCTCAAAATCATTTATCTAACACAATCTGAACAATCTTCCTGTCTAGCTGTATAATATTTAAATTCAGAATTTAATCTGAATATTAACACAGCCTTTTGTAATAAAAATATAAGATGCTTTACAAGTGAATTTATCATAGGTATGAACTCTGAGCATAGTGTCTGATTTCTTAAATGCTTTTTTTTTCTTTTATTTATAGCACAGGGCAAGATTCCACCCAATGCAACATTGATCTTTGAGATTGAACTTTATGCAGTAAATAAGGGACCTCGCAGTGTTGAAGCATTTAATCAAATAGACAAGGACAATGACAGGAAACTTTCTGAACTTGAGGTAATATGATGTAACTAATTTGGAATAACTCATTTCTCATTACAAGAAAGATGCTGAGGTGCTGGAACATGTCCAAAGAGCAACAAAGCTGGTGAAGACCCCAGTCTTATGAGGAGCAGCTGAGGGAACTGGTGTTGTTTAGTCTGGAGAAAAGGAGGCTGAGGGTAGACCTCATTGCTGTCTACAACTGCCTGACAGGAGCTTGTAGTGAGGCAGGTGTTGGTCTCTTCTCCCAAGTAAAAAGCGATAGGACAAGAGGAAATGGCCCCAAGTTGTGCCAGGAGAGGTTTGGATTGGATACTAGGAAAAATTTATTCACCGAAAGGGTTGTCAAGCACTGGAACAGGCTGCCCAGGGAAGTGGTAGAGTCTCTATCCCTGCAGGTACTTAAAAGGTCTAGATGTGGTGCTTAGGAATATGGTTTAGTGGTGGACTTGGTAGTGCTAGGTTTACAGTTGAACTTTATGATCTTAAGGGTCTTTTCCAACCTAAAGAATTCTATGATTCTACGATTTATAAAACGATAGGTATAGTTGCATCAGTGTTATCTGTACATGAGCTGCCTCTGCTGCAGTTCGTCATGGAAAGCTTCTGTATGCTTACACAAACTACGCTGTGCGATGTTGAAACTTGCGTTGATTAGTACATTAATATGTCTCAGACTTGCTGGGAAACAAACTTCAGATGTGTCTGCACTGGAGTCACAATAACTTGACGTATCTACCCCAAGTGTCCTTGAAGATGGCTGTTGAGTACTGGCGTCAAAGCCACAATGGTTGAACTTTTTTTCTTTTCTTCTAGATAAGCCAGTATTTGAAAGAAGAATTTGCAAGAGATGGCAAAAAACGTCATCCCTCAGTCCATGATGAAATCTTAGCTGATATATTTAAGAAGAATGATCATGATGGAGATGGTTTCATATCAGCAAAGGAGTACAATGTCTACCAGCATGATGAACTATAAGCACTTAAAAAATCTTTGGTTGTGTTCTGGACACTGAATTTTAAATAATAATACTTTGTCACAGACTTTTTTTGTATTTTTTTTAAAGTGGCATCTTTTTATATCTCTTAAGGTGACTGTAAAAATCTTATTTTTAACATTCAACTAATAAAATGTGATAGATATTTCAAAAGAAAGAAATAAAATTGGAACACACCATGATCTATTATTAGTGGTTCCTGCATCATGTCCTACTCTACAGTATTGCTTAGTAGACTTTCTCATCATGTAAATTACTGACAGAAATCATTATTTCTCTCCTGTCAAGCACACAAAAATGGTTCTAGTACCCGTTGAGATAGTTAGAACGTAACTTCTCAATCCCCTGTAAAATAAAAAGGGAAAACAGAATCCCAGGAAGATAACTGCATTAAACCTCTGCAGGCTCCTAGGCTGGCTTCTTGAGGAATTGCTATTTTCAGTACATTTAACTATAAAAGGCCTTAAAATAAATGAACACTAGCTACGGAATGTCAAGGTAAAAGTAGAAATGTTTTTAAAGCAACTTAAAATAACATCTTTGATGTAGTATTAACATGAATAATTTGGTGTTCATGAAAAAGCAGTACTTTAAGTGGATTTTTAAACTTTGACTTACTAAAATTACCAAGTTAGCCAGTTTATTCAGAAGCACCAAGTTAAAAAATCTACACTATTGTGATTTACTTGGATGAGCTGGAAGAGGATGAGAGATATTCTATATAAACATAAGTAATTATTTGGGCTTCGTTCTGGTTTCCCTCACTTTAGAAAAATGCAAAGAAGTAGCAATAGTTAATAGTACTTCAGGCTCATTAACGGTTTCGCTTTTGCAGATGTCACCGTAACACTTGTGTAATATACTTTTACTCTTCTCATGTGAAAAGCAATGGCTGTTATTTATTTCAGCATGTAATAATCAGATGTACACAGTGAAAGTGGCAACACAAGTAAAAAAGCTTCCATACCTGGGTTATCCTTAAAAAATCATTCTAAAAGGTAGAAAAACATTTTTTGTTTTCCCAGTTTAGGATAGCACAGGGGGAGCTTCAACAGTGTGCTAACCTACAGCACTCTCAATCTCAGTATTGGACACAATTCTGTAGTGCCCTCTGGTGTTTATATTCTCACCAGACTTAATTGTCTGTGGTTGAGATCTACCAGTTACAAGACCTTCACCCCTGAAGTCTTGTTGGAAGGATTTAGTTCTGTTATTTTTATAACCTTCCAAAACACTTTCTGCTAAGCAATTTTTTTTTGAACACATAAAAGAAAGTCAAGAGCAGCTGTGACCTAGGATCCAAATGCAGAAGGTGGACTCGCTGGTACTTTTTAGTAATCTAAACAAACTGTTGACATATGGTAATGGCATCCTAATCTGAAATGCCTATCCCTAGTTTTAGTTGTTCCTTTTCGTAAATGAAACATTAGACTGAGCTAAGTTTTAGCATGTTTTTTAATCTGATACATCAATTAAACATTTATGAGAACACTAAATTATTAACAAATATTCTCATTTTACCATCATATGCCAGTGCAGATAAAGGCAGCATTTTGGGGTTTAACCCAAAAGTTTGTGTAAACAATTTAAAGTAAGTTCTAGCATATATTTTGACATTATGAAAATACAGTTTAAAAGTACATTTTTCATTATAATGATAATGAAAGGAGAAGGTTCTAGAAAGAGAAAAGCAGTGTCAGGGAATGCATGAGGGCATTTTCAAATAAAAGGTCATTGACTGTGAAGCAAATAATTTGAAGATAATAGTGTAATAAAATGTTTTGCACTTTCACTATTTTGCATTTAAACAATTTGGGTCATATTTACTAATTCTGAAAAGTTTGTGGCACAGTTATGCCCATGTCTGCAACAACAGGCACTTACCTAGCTCAGTTACTTTACTCTCTTATGCCAGAGGTCAAAACAGGGCACAGCATGCAGTCGTACATACTTTTGTCCATTGAAAGAACACTCTAGGCATCCGTAGACTGTCTCCCTTTTAGAACTTCCCATTCCACAAAGGACACAGGGACCTTTGGGGATGTTGTTATTAAGTAAATTAATTCGGATATGAGACCCTTCTCTGAGATAGCTTGTAGAGAGATCAGTCATGCTTGCAGCTTTTTCATAATAATCTGTAAAAAGGTCCTCCAAATAAGCATCAGAGTTAGCAATGGTATCCACTACTCTTTTATCTGAAAAAGAATGCACCAAAAAAAGAAGCAATGATTTGTCATTACATTATGAACTGTTTACAAAACTGTGTGTCAATATAATTATGGAAATAACAACTGATTCATGAAACCATTCTAATCATGCCATCTTGCAGATTGCTCCCTATCAAAAGTTCTGTGTGATGAAAATTTTTCTTTAATTACAAAAAAGGTACTGAAAAAAGCCAGAAATTTTTTATATGACCTATAAAATTATCATATTTTTAGAAATGCACCTAAAAGATAGGCATGAGGCAAACTTTTGAAAAATTGGTGCCAAATCGAGTCACAGCTGCGTACTTTCCTCTTCAACCATTTTTATTTTTGCATTTCTATTTTATTTTCTAAAAATTGTAAATTCACCTTTTTTTTCCTAGCATTTACAAAAAAAAACCCCACCAATACTTAAAAGCTTTAGAAAATTTGGAGGACTTCATGTTGACCTCCTAGCAGATTTCTGAGCATCCAAACACCCCAGGAAGAAATCACTTTTGGAACTCCGTACCTTTTTCCTTTCTCTTCAGGGACTGATTAGTTCAGATTGGATGAAAAACTTTTAGGCAACTACAGCTACTGAGATGTATCATACCCACTGAAGATTTATTCCCTTAGTGTGGACTGGAACAGCACTGAAGGCGTGGTCCAGAAAAACCCTTTGATCAAGAACGTGACACAATGGATCAAGCACACCTATACAGAGCGCCTTTAGAAGGATGTGTTTCCTGCTCAACATTTATCTTCACACTCAGATTTCCAGATTTCCAAAATACTTACACCAAGGTGTGTTAAAAGTATAGGATCATGTTCTGAAGGAAATGTAGCTACATACAGTGACACTCAGCTTTGTTGGATGTTGTGTTCATATCAGAATGAGAAAAGAGAACTATGATGGTATCTTGCCCATGTCCCTACCATGTAAACATATAGCCTAAAGAGTACACTCAAATATTTAAATTAATATTTTTTATATTTAAACATAAAAGTTTGCCCTGAAATAATATTTATAGATTATAACTTGTCTTGCATAACAGTAGCTATAAATGGCAAGAATATGAAACAGGCTTACTGTTAACCAGTTAGTTGTATAATTACTCCATATCAGTTTGTCATCAGCCACAAATTTTTATTTTAAGATCTTTAGAGTTTTAATGACCAGCAATACCATAATTTGTGATTTGTGAAAGAGTCAGATTCTCAAATATAACTTTTAATAACTTTACAATCACTTCAATAAACAAGAAATTAAAGAGGTACTTTCCCTCAAAATTTTCTTCTTTAAACCGTCATCCTGCAGACTAATTAAAGAAAGAGGAATATACTCCTCATGCATTAACTAAGGCATTTGGATGTAAATATCAAAAGTCATACTTCGATGAAACAGATTACTCTTTAACCTCCTTAATTTGGTCAGTGAAGATGGTCCAGATTTCTCTTTTTCAAATCCTCCTTTTGAAATTGGAGTCACACAGAGTTCTGTAAAAATTAAAAACAACTTTTTAGAAGAGCAAAATATAAAAGCAATAATCGCACATCAGTTTAATATGCTTTATAATCTATAAAGCTAACAGTGATTAATTTCAGCTTTGCTAGTGTTTTTAACGGCTAGTACCACTTTTTAATACAAGTCTGCACACAGCAATAGCCCATAGAATCAAGTGACACAGAGTCAATGGGAATTTTAAAATGTTAGCTTTCAACATAAATCGTCAGATTTTGTTTTGGTTTATACACAATTTATGGCCATGTTAAAGGACTAAGACACTCAATATCATATAAATGGAAGCTCCCCTTCTGAAGGAGAAACATTTCTATTATCTCATTTGAAACTAAAAATGAAAAATAATCAGCAAGGCTGTGAGTTCTGCAGTCATCTCTTTCAACACTGAATCAACTACCTAAATTTTTTTTTTTTTTAATAAAAAAACAAGTATCACCTAAGTTTCTATCCATAACTTGAAAGAAAGCCTTTAAAGTGAAATATAAGGATAATAAATTACAAGGAACTGAAAAAACATGTTTTAAATTTTCTCAACTGAGAATTCTCTTTAATTACACAAATACAAATATCAGCTTCGTTGATTATTTCACTGATAATGACTTCAGAAAAAACACTGAGCATGTACCTACCATTCCATAAAGGTAAAATAAAATTTGCATAAAGGTAAAATAAAATTAAAACATTACTAAAACCGAAACTGATGTTGAGTACTATGGAAGTGAATATTAAAGAACTACCATACTGTATTATCCCTTTTACTTTTAATCCAGTAATAATGCCTGGTTTGGAGTATATTTAAAGTTTTTAGGGAAGGGTAAAGGTATCTCACAGCTCAGTAAAAAAAGTTCTTTACAATGCAGAATTCGTGTCGCAGAAGGTTTATACTGTGTATGCCGAAGGATACGGAGCTATTTGCTACTTTCAGAACATAGTGCTGTACAGATCTGCAGAGACAGAGGTTCCTTCCCTAACCAGGTCTTTTACCTTGCTATTTACCGAAAGCCACAATGTTATAGAGAGTCAAGCAATTCCTGAAAGAGTTGAGTGGCTCTCATAGAAGTTCCTGTATTTAAGTACATGTGAATCTAGTGGTTAAATCTTTATCTAACATTACTCCAGTCAGTGGGGTGTTTTGTGTTTGATATTATCAAGAACTAGATCAAATCCTCCATTGACTTTCTGGTTTATTACTAACAATGTTGATAACATCAATAGTGTTATAAGCTACCCTTTAATTAGTGCAAATAATGTAAATACATAAGAGCTATCCTTTCCCCAAAAGGAGAAAAACTTACAGGAGCTACGCAATTTTTTTTATCAGTTTCCAGTAATTGTGATTATTTTTTCCTAAATATCTTCAGATATCCATCTGTGGTAATGATGTATCAGATTGAAATTAAAGCCCTAACAGAACAAAATGTTAGCTTAGTTTAGAAGTTCTGCACACTTTGTTCTTCACTTCAGTGTTTTTACTTGCCTATTTTATGCAAAACTGATGAGATAGTCTCATAGGCCTGTTCCTTACAGGCTAGAAATATAAGGAAGTGATTTTTTTTCCTCAATGCAACTACAGGATTCTTAAAAAATTACAAAATCATAGTTAACTTCTTCAAAATGTTTCCATGACAGACTATTTTCTAGCACCTGTCTTGTTTATCTTTTCAAGAATTATTTCCCTTAGAAAGTCAGACTACTTACGTGTATAAAATTAAAGTGTAGCATTGCATGCAATATAGGCTTACGTATATCAAGAGCAAGAAAACTGTTTTAAAACATTATCAATTATAATAATCAATCATTATAAATAATAGTAGCAATTACAGTAATGCACATCACTTACCAAAATTACCATCCAAATGAATATAAAGTTCAAATACACTAAAAGCAATAGTTGTATGTGCAGGAAAAACAATGGCTTTGTCCCTCCCTTTATAATTCTGATCTTCAATAATGTGAAACTGTAATTTAGAAAAGCATCAAAAGAAAAAAAGTTACAAATTGAAATGAAAAAATAAATAATATCTTAATTGTATATATTGAAAATTATAATGCCAGGAGGAAGCTTTGAAATTGAAGATCAAATTTCACAACTAAAGAATTTTATATTAACTTTGCATTTTAATAAATTTTGATAGTGACTTAACTTGCATCACTCATTGAAAATTATAGGAATGATTTATAAATACTAGCAATGGGAAAACCTCAGAAGATTTGTAGGCTCAATTATTCAAACACACTGAAGAGAGAGAGGGCGAGGGAGGAAGAATGTAAGACAGAGTAAGATGCCAACCCTTGAAATGATAACAACCTGAAGTTCCAAAGTGTTATAGAAGATTAATATAATAATGAAAGGTAGGTTATACATTTATTGGAGATTCAAACTAAGAAGAAATAAATTCCATATTTTTGCTGAGGCTTCATCCAAAGCAATGGCTCATTGCGTAGCCATTCTTTCATGCATTTCCAACCCCTCAGTCACATAAGCAATATTAACAAAAGATCAACATTTAATTCAGTTTACATCAGCACAATAATATTTATTTACTTCAGATTTTTTTTCTGAGCTTACATCAGTAAAAATGCAATTAAATCCAACCATAGATTTATAAAAATGAGCTTTTTATGTTTGTTAATTTAAGTTATGAACTTTGTCAAGCATATTTACCCTCATTGTCTCTCCACGCATTCCAGTATGGACAGTTAATGAGCACTGCCTTGTAGTTCTAATACTTTCCATGACCACGCACAAAATTTCCATCCTACTTTTTCTTGATTGATGGACTAGACAATGATCAAAGTTTATTTTTCTAAAATCAAGAGGGAGGCAGGAAGGAAATTCTGAGATTATTAGCAATTTACAAAGCAGCTAATAGAATTAGTAACTTTAAATCAGTAAATAAATCACCATAACTATCTCATAGGATTAGAACAACTGACTGAGGAGGTCTCTGGAAACTTAATATTGATTTTCAGCGTTTGGGAACAGAAGTACTAGACAATTCAAGGGAAGCTAGTAATGTACAAATGTTAGAGAGGATATGTAGGACATCCTGGAAAATTCCAAGTCTGTCCATCTGACGCTGTTCTTAGTAACGGTAAGGAACTTTCAACACACTCTAATTAATAACAATTTTCTTTAAAGTGATATAATTAATATAAGTCAGTAAGAATTTATGGAAAATAGAAAGTAAAAGCTATAGCTATAATGTTTTACCTTTGGGCTTCTCTAAGCTTATGACAACGCAATGTTTTGGTTAGAAGCCTAAATGATGCCCATACAAGCTGGCATACACTCTGGATTAAAAAAATGGTTAACTGATACGCATCAACTATAACTGAAAAAGAAAAACCCTATCACATATAAACATGGAACAATCATGAAACTAGTGTTTGTAGGAGAATTTCTACAAGCATTGGCTCTTAGTCCTATAACATTTAATATTTTATCAGGAGACTAGGACCTCTTCACCCACTCACAATTATTAATTATAATGTTTGGAGGTTACAAATAAACCAAGAAAAGGGAGGTACAGAACAAGAGTTATGAATACAAAATGACATGCACTGCTTGGTTAATAACTACAAGGAAACAATATACATTTGAAAATACTAGATGCCACATCATGCATAGTAAATAGTTTATGGGGATACAACACTGGGATTCACTGGGATGACACTGTGGCCAAGGGATAATCTTTGAAATATAAACTAGAGAATTACACCTAGAATTAGTCACATCATATTTCTACGTGTTTGGCGCTTGTGCTAGCACTACAGGAACATCAAGTTCAGTTTCAGTGTCCACAGCTCAACAAGGATGTTGAGACTGCATTTAGTGAAGAGCCATAGAAGATTATGAAAAATTCAAGTAGATAAGCCTACTTTGCTTTTCAAAGAAAAGGCTGTGTAATAACCTCATAAAACCTTGAATTGGCAATAATACATATGGCTCTCTAGTTCATCGGACAAAGACAACCTATTTCTGAAACCTGAAGTTGGGTAATGTCATTCAAAGTAAATTTCAAATTTTCAGTAGTATGGAATAACATAGATAGGACCTTGGATGGACTCTTCCTATCTGGATTTTTTTTTTCCTGAAAGATGCACTCTAATTCAAACAAGAATTAATTCAGAAAAATTCTACAGTCTATGTTGTACAGAAGGTAGTGTGTCTAATCCCAGTGAACAAACCTGAAACTCTTGGAAAATATTAGATGGTAACTGCTATTGATTGGCTAAAAATAATAAAAACCTAATGATTTCAGAGATTCAACCTAACTGTATGAAATATAATTATGGAACCAGAAAACAAAATATGTAATACAACCTTGTAGTAAGTTCTTTAAGTAATGTTGGTACTTCAACCTCATGTTTGGTCACTATGCCAAATGAAGCTTTAAAAGCAACAGAATCTGATCCAGCAATATCAAAACCAACATCATTCATTATTTGATTTCCTCTTCTACCATTAAGCGAAACATCTGATTTGTCTTCATAGTTGAGCAACTGGTAAGACGAGACACCTGAGTAAAAGAAGATAACCGTTGCATGATGAAAAGTCTGAACACAGTGTTTTTACAAAGCAAGAAGAGAATAAATGGTACTGTTCCTAGGTGATTAACCATTTCAATGTGGAATTCAGAGCTGGATTGAGCACTTATTTATTGGTGTTATTACTGATGACTAATGGAAAGAGAGCACATAGGGGTCTGAGGGATTTCTGGGCCTCTCTCTGGCAGTTGTGCCCCTGCTCGTACATACGATATATATCCCGGGAATGAAATGGTGATAAGGGCTATTTCTGCATTTCTGTGCTTATCATTATTCTCCTAAAGTCCTTTTACCTGTAATTATGCTGTTGGCACTTCTATAAACAGACATGTAGAATGTCCTAGGTTTAATGACAGAGGCTCTGAAATATAAAATGACTTAGTAGAGGCCACACAGAATATTGAACCTAGGAACAAAATGAAAGCCACTGTGTGTAAAATAATATTAGTGAATTCTGAATTTTGTCTAGATGCAGTACAAATTAACCTATCATTTCTTCATTTTTGTAATACGTGAATGAGACAAGGGTGTGCCAGTAACATTGACTTTGCCTTTTACCTGACGTCACAATTAGAAAGACCTACCACACTTTCCATACATGCTTGATGATTCCAGGGACTATGTGGGTTTATTTTGAAGGAAAACAACAGATTAATTCTAACTTACTTGAAAGTTTGCATCAATTTATTGTACAATCAAAGGGTAGGTGCCAAAGCATTTCTATAATGCTTTCTTTATAACCTTAAATACATTTCTGTTACACTAAGAGAAAAATATTAGAATGCATTGGTTGCCAAAATAAAATGAATATAGCAGGTAGACTACAGGGATTAGGCATCTAAATACATTTGAGACTCCGGGTTTTACTCTTGGTTTGTTTGTTTTTTTTAAATCCTTTGAAGCTTTTAGGATAAACTGACATTATAAAGTCACCTAGTATGAATCCTGTTTGTCTTTATTTTTAACCCCCCAAAAAAGTTCATCTATGTCTCATAATTCTAAGAAGATTGCAAATGCTTGCATCTGTCACATAAAAAAGGAAATTCAATTACAAACGTCTTTGCTTACATTAAAGGACAATACTTTCTGCACATGACATCTAACCTTTACAGAAAGGAATAGTAAGGTTTTATGAGACTCTTTAATGAGATTTTGCAATCTCTTTCTCAGACTTTCTAATAAGATTTTAATTTTTTTTTCATTCAGGACAAGCCAGCTGACTTCTCTTGAATGTAAGACTAGTAGGATTAGTGGAATTCCAATTTTTTTCATCATGCTTGCATCCTGGAATCACTTATTTGTGGAGTCAACTAATATTTCTGTCTTCTTGTGCTCACACTGCTTTGTCTTAGTAGATTATTAATTACATTTAATTAGATTAGATTTAATTAATGTAATTGTGCAATTAATGTGATCAATACTTTTGTAAAAATGGATCTTTTTCAAAAGAAAATAAAGCAATGAAACTGTGTTGGGACAACATGTCAACAAGAATTACACAGACTTTTCAAAGGAAGGTACGGGAAAATATAGCCAGTATAGTTCAATTTTGCACCTCCTAATTCTCGTAGAATCTCCTAAAAAATTTCTGATATTGCATAGAAAAGGCAATTTAAACACAACTAAGCTCTTTAAATTCACAAAGAAGATTAAAATCATGGAAAAAATCTTATGGAAATCCAATTACTTCAGTCAAATAGCTGTTGTCAAGTGCTTCTGCCTGTGCAGAGCTCAGTTCAACACCAGGACTTAAGGTCATGAAGCAGCTGCAGAACTGAGACCATTCTTACATACTTAAAAGCGAGCATATAGAAAAAGGTGAACATTAAAAACAAAATTTAAGTAGCAATAATACAACATACATCAATACATCTATCGGGAATCTATTGCAATTTGTGAGAAAACACAAGACTTAACTGATTTTGTTTCGTATTTGTTCAGAAAATATCAAGGTTTTTAGTATAATTCAGGGGGGCTTTTTAACTCTTTTTCCAGGAAGTCTTTTTTTTTTTTCTTTTTTTCTTTTTTTACCAGTTTAACTTATACTTTTTTTCTTAAATATTTATTACATGACTAAGCAAGACAAATTTATTACCCACGTACTAAAGAACCATCATACTACCTACACAGTTTAAACTGTCTGCTGTTCTGTATCTAATAGAAAACATGCATTTTTCCACTTTGAAGAGAGATAGAAATCTTACCTGCAGAAATTTCTTTCTCCCCTTGAAGAATGTCTTTTAATGTGAAAGGTGTTGAAGCAAATTTAGATTTTTTTGAAAGCAAACATTTTCTTTTCTTAATCACAAGGCTGAGAGGTTGGTATTTATCAGCTTCACTAAGACTGGGCACTGGAACTAGTCTTCCTCCATCACCAACCTGTTTAACAAAGTTTTTGGTTGCAGCAGCAAACATATTACATTAGTAATGATAATAATAAAAAGCTCTATATCGAGTGTAACTTCCAGAAGTCAAGCCCATGTTCAAGTATATTTATAATGTTATTTCCAAAAAATCAACATGTTCAAAAAAACAAAAAGCTGTCAAACTGTTTTTTTTTAATATCGAGTGGTATTCTGCTTGGAAAGAATCAATAGCATCTTAGCTACCAAGCTTCTATGGTGTATTGCTCGAGACTTCTCTCAAAGACCTTCAGTTAAGCTCTCTAATTCTGTATAATGAATAATGAATTACCAATGTAAACTGATAGGGAAATGGTTGCCCTTTCCTTGGCAGTTTAATGACACTATTTGAAAACAAAATTTGCAATCTTAGAAAGAGAAGACAGTAACTTCTGCTACCCTTAGCTTCTCATTAGGAGCTATTGATGTATTTCTGTTTATTTGGTGCTTGCTGCAGCTGAATTCTAGGGTTTTACCAATAACCAACAAAGCCCTCCCAGATGCGCTCTGGGAGACCGACTGAATTACACATTCGTGAAAGCTGGTAGGTCTGCTGAGACAGTATTGCCTTTCAAGACCAGCTGCGTAACCCACTTGTGCAAGCTCTGCTGGGGAGCAAGAGGTGTGGAGATCTGCAAAACAGCTGGGTCCAAGCTAAGATTAGAGTTGGCTGAGGGCAGGAGGGAAAAAGCAGTGGGCTTTCATTACATATTCTTCTTCTTCTATAGACCCAGCTGTCTGTGACCCAAGGGCTAGTTTTGAAACAGGCCAGCTGCACGTATTTGGCCCAGACTACTGAGAAATTTGCTAAATTGTGAGAATTATGCAAAATAATAAAAGTGTAGACAGAAGTGAGATTATTGATATAGGATTAAGGAGCAGCCCAAGGATCCAAGAGGGAAAACACCAGTGTAAAAAGATATAAAATTGTAAATGGAAAAAAGAGAGTCAGTAGGCAGCACCATGGATGATCTGTGAGGGAGGCAGCAGGAGCCGACCTGTCCTCCTGTAAACAAGGACTTGATTTTCTTGTGATAGTGGTGAGCATACAACTGCTAAACCTTGTAGCACATCTTCTAGAGACTCCTTTTGCAGTCACAGTAGGTAAAAACAACAGCCACAGGCTTGTAAAGTTACACTTTAATATGAATATTATCCCTGGTTGTCAGGTAAAAATTGTTGTTTGGTTGGCTTTTTTTTGGGCTGCAGGGTTTTCATGTGAAAGCATTTTAAGGACTGTTTTTATAATATGATAACTTATTTAATAATTCAACATGTTTCAATTTAGTTCTTTCTAATACTCCCATAGCTATTTTTAAACATTCAGAGTATCATGAAGTCCAATAAAAAGGCAAAAAGGTAAGTATATTACCTCAGCTGTCTTAGATGAAAGGAAAGGCTGCTGGAGCTTTCTGCTTACTCTAGAGAGTGCTGACAAATTCAAGGTGACTATGTGTAAACTGAAATGACATCATGTGAAATGCTGCAATTCAGTCTGACTGCAATTCATATTACACTGCACTAACAAAAACACCTCTGTCCCTATTTACTCAATCAAAACACATTAACAGAACTTAAAAGGTTTTAAAGGGAAGGAAAAGCTAAGGAAATTCTTAAATTAACATTTCCCGTTAGTCTTGATTTAGATTTATCCTGTATATGCCTTACAACTGTTTGACAGGATACTACTTTTTCTCCAGGTTATTAAGTTCAGCTGGCACTGTTTACTCAACAGGTATTTGTATTTCTTTCACTTAGTATGTTGTCATAGATCATACCCAATCTGATCCTAGCACTGATTTTTATTAAAAGTTTCATTTGATATGTTTACATGGTACTCCTGTTGCTCTAACACCTTATAATCCACCCTAAATGCTGCAGCAGCTGTTTGTATCATCCTCATGCCACAGGTCAGAGAACAGGAGTGCAACTACATTAATATTGCTGGGTTCAGAAAGCATTCACTAATTTTGTGCATCCAAGTGAAGAAACCCAAGACATTTCCCCTGTCCCTCCAGTAAAAGGCACTTTTGTACCTGACACACGAGCGTACTTATGAACTGTCAGCATTTCTGCAGTTCTGGTGCGCTCTCATTTTGGGCAACAAATAAATGAAAAACATGCTGTGCATACATTATGCCTGAGTCAGCACCTGAATAAAAAAAATAATAATAAAAAAAATAATAATAAAAAAAAATACCTTGTCTTGCTGAGTAGTGCAGATGAAAATCCTTGCTCACATCTGGGTTCAAGGCTATTTCTGGGGAGTGCCAGGGCAGTAACCTTCTGTACAGAGCCACGTAACGACAGTAACAAGGCATCCTATCTGCCCTCGCTACGCAGGATCCTTCATAGAACAAAAGGACTTTCTAGCCCGATTTTAGCTCATATTTATTCATTACTGGAATAAGGTCAGACTTGAACCCTCACCATGACCCAGGCACCTTTTTAAAAAACATATTAAAAAAATGACCAAAAAAGTCCTCCCCACAGATTGCCTAGTATCCATCTATAATGACCATTGTTCTTAAGCGAGCCCCCCTGAATCATACACAAACTTGTTGATGGTGTCAGAGACAAAATTATTTCTCTGATCTTCCCCATCATGAGGACACACTTCCTTTGTGTTACACTTTCTCTCTCTAAGCATATACCATTTGACCCTTGTAAATAAATAAATAAATCAAGACTCTTACTGGCAGAAGCCTCATTTGCTGATCCATCTGCAAAGCAGGTTCATATATAGTTGGGAGGTGGAATTCTGTGCAAGAAAGAATATGAAGTGATGTAAAGATATTACACTCTACTTTTATGTTTTTTTAATTTATTTTCCTGTCCCTATAACTCTAGCTTAACTCAGCTCTCTGCTCCTAACTACCACGCTCTGTTCTGCTTCTGTTTGAGTTGTCCATTCCCGGCAGACTGAAGGGGTCTGTAAGTTCTCCTATGGACATCACAAGCCTCATCATGAGGAGCAGCTTCAAGGTAGCTTATTCAGCTCTATGTTCTGCAGTTTCTTTGCTACATCTTCACCTGGAGTGAAGAGCAAGATAGTTGATTTCATATGCAAGATGAGTTCTGTTTCTTCAGGGTGTGTCTTAGCCATGGAGCAGTAACAGAGCAGGCAAGTATTAGCTATATATAGCTGAGAATTTTGATGCTTAATAATCATATTTTTTCATTACATCATATTGTTACAAACCTAGAGAGTATTTAATAGTAAAATCTAGAGGACAGTCCTGCTTTCTGCATAACCTTTGAGGATGCAGAACACTTTTTGTAGTGATTAGGTAACTCCATAATGGTTTTGGTTTTATTATTCGTTATCCTGTATTATCCCTGCAGGAATGTTGGATATCTAAAATTATGGAGTGTCTAAACATACATCTACAGGCTGACCTAAGCTGCGTGCAAGATAAAGCCTTGTTCAAGGAACTGAAAATGGAATTATCTGTCTCACTAAATTCAATCCAGAAATCTGACCGAAGTGCCTTTGAACTATATTACTTTTACCTACAGATCTTCACAAAAGAAGTACAAGAATTTAACATCTAAAAACTAGCAAAAGAAAATGCTACTGAAAATCTACTTGCTAAACTCTGTAACTTTCCTGTAGATGGCATGAGTATTTCCCTAGAAAGCAAGGATCTATGCAATAGAGATACTTCCTTTCAGGAAGTAACAAAAATAACAATTTATGGGACCAAATATGGTGCTTATTACATATATGGGTTTTGTGGTGGTTTTTGGTTGGGGTTTTTTTGGGTCCTTTGTTTGTGTGGTGGGTTTTTTTGTTTGTTTTTACTACCAAAGTGGTTTTAATAGCACTTGACTTGCCCCGCTTTTTGTTCATCTGAAACTTAACTGGTTCCTTATCATAACCTCTCTGGGTAGCAGGATAAATAGACCATATCAAAATCAGAGAATTCAGAAATTCAAGGAGGCAACTCTTCAGAAGCCTAGTTCTGCAATGCTTTAAGTTCCCCACATTTAAAGTATGTTTTACTTCTTGTGGAGCCAGATCCTTTTAAATATGCCACTACTATCTATAATTTCAGGAGAAAATTTTAATAAGCTTCTAGAGGTAAGTAACTTAATGGACTTTTATTTATATGGGATTTCTGTGTGTGAACAGTCTTCACCAATTAGAATAGATTTGAAAAAAAAATTTTAAAAGGTGCAGAAAACACTGTTGTCCTGTTCTATACAGATATCTAAAACATACCATTAGGACTGCTCTGAATTATTTTCAAGGTCACTTTTAACAGTCCATTTGGAACTCAGATACACACACTCATTATTACTATGTTTCCTCTTCAGGCTTACAGCTCACAACTCTGTTGGAACCTCCTTCTATTCTCTGCCACAGAATAGATGTGATAACACATATTCATAGTCCGTGCCACAGTACACATAAAAGGTAGATCTCCTGCCAGGAGGTGCTGTATTCTAGTGTGACACCTGCCTTGCGATCAAAGTATTAAAAGTTGCACTGGCTTGTAAGCATTACATCAATGAAAGGCTACAAGATGTGGAGTTCAACTGGCTTCTCTATGGCTTTTGATTGACACCATCCCCTTTTCACCTTTATACCAGCAACATCTGCTGGCTTGATGAAAATGGAACGTGTTGCACAGTTGGCTCCTTTGTACCACTTGACTGCCTTCTCACTAGAGCCATGTTAATGATGAAAAGAAAACACAAAAGAGATTAAGGAGCATACATTCTGGTGATAGTTGTACATGCTCTTCCACAGACTTATCTTTCAGGTTTCAGACTTACACTCACAGATGTGCAGACTACTTAATCTGTTTCATGTGACCATCTTTAAATAATGTTATTAAATGACTAACACTGGCTAAAGTGTATGAAATATCCAGCCTTTGCTCCTTTGTAATTGCCCTAATATTATTGGCAGTATTCTTACTGGACAGATGGATGTGTTAGCTGTGAAGCATTTACTAAGTAATACTTAGTAGTACTGCAGGGAGAGACATGCTGAGATAGTATGTTTGCATTTAAACTTAAGACCTATGAGAAGCGGGCACATCTTTCAGCCGAAAGAAACAGTCATTTGTTACATAAACACCACTGCATACAATGAAGCTACTTTCATCATCTACTATTATTAGCTCGTGAAAACAAATCTGGAAACAAACAAGCCAGTGTGACCTAAAGTGGGTTTAATGGTGCCTTTCCTTTGGAGGATGCTGCCTGAATGGCTAAATCCTTTTTTCCAGCATCTGTGAGTGGGTGTGTCTGTGTTAGAGGACAGCTTTGTGAGCTTGCGCATCCACGTGTATGAGGATGCAGAAGGATAGTTGCTGCTGCTGCGCCACTATGTCTGAAGAAAGATTACAAAACAAAGGATTTGTCTGCTGTGATATAATTCACATTTTCCATGCCAATCTGTCTGATGGGCACTGGTACAATTATCTCCATACAATACTTCCTTCAGTAGTAGACGTGTCTTGTTCCTTGCTGCTTCTCTTTATGTTTTAATCTGAGCAGCAGGCTTGAACCAGATTTATTTTTGGCCACTAGCTGTTCTGTGATACTGGGCAATTAACCTCAGTCTATGAAACCTACTGTATGTGGCTGGGGTAATATATCACTTCCCTGAGCAGGATGCAGCAAGAAGTGACTAGTATTATAAAGTACTGTCAGCTCTTTGCGTACAGAGTGTTTATAAACAGACAAAATTAAGTAGGTGTTTGTAGGACATGCAAGAATTCAGCATCCTCTTTCATAATCACCTCCATGCTTATTCAGGCTCTTCCTTTTCATGCTACAAGAATACTTCCTCATCTAGTTTCCTAATTTTTTTTTTTCACATGTGTAGGCATAAAATAAGAAGATATTTGAGCAGTTTCCAGACACTAAACATTTTAATAGACAAGTGACATAAATTCTTGTCACCAAATGTGAAAAGCTTCCTGACTAATACTGTTGTACTAGGTTGGCTGATCAGCATTTAAGTGAAATCAGCTCTTGAACTACAATTGAAGAATGGATGTGCCCTTGTGCTATATCACCTCAATTTATTTGCTAAATGTTAATGCCAGGTACAAAAAATAATCTACTTAAAGAGGAACTTAAAAGACAATCTACACCTTAGATTTTTAAAAAAAAAAAACCTCAATGTCCTTAACCAGAACTTACAGTCCACTTGCAGTCCAGCAAGTCTAATCTTTTGGAAATGTTTAAATACACTTTTTTCCTCCACTGACTTGTCATAAAACCTCCTCAAGAAACCTGGGGTAGTTGTGAAATTTGAGCTAGTAATTAGTTTCATTTCTTTCCTGAAGAAAATACAGCCAGTCAGTCATTAGTGAGAAAAGCATCTACATATTTCATTTGACTTGCTAACTTTTCCATGTGATTACAAATGTAATCTAACGTAACCTAGTCAGAGGTAAAAAATGTCTTCACATCAGATTCATGTCTGTAATATGGATTTATGCATATTTTAATAACTTGCTCTGAATTATTCTTACGTTTACCATTATCAATGTGCACTTGGGATATATATGGGATATAAAACCTAGCCTATCTCTTAGCTACTCTGCCTAATAGTTACATCTTAGACATAGCTTTCAGAAATAAAAAGCACAGTCTAAATATAAGACATTTTATTCACTTTTTTCTCCAGTATCCTTTTCGTCTTCATCTCATTATTGCAGTTCACAGTGAACTTCCAAGCATAAAATTAGACTCACCACTCAGTCGAAATAATAGAGTACCTCTTCAGCTAGCCCACAGTACCTCATTGGTTTTGAATGATGTTTCAGCTTAGTTTCTTTTAATCTGATCTAGTAATGATTACTTACTCAAAAAACAATTTTGCATATTCTGGTGCAGGAACAGTCAATATTGCATACTTGAAGTTTTTAACATTTAGACCACCTTAAATATTTAATAAGCTAATAAGGACTTGGAGAACCATGTGGCTTGATACGTTGGCTGGGCAAAAATGCTGTGCATCATCACATCAGAACAGATTTTTGTACCAGCAGTGCAACTTGGAACAGCTTTCTGTGGGCATCTCCTTTAGCTGAGTCAGGATGAAATCTTGTCAATAGCTTCCCACACTGTCTCACTTCACCATCCCACAGCGCCTACATGTTTGTGCTTAAGAAGATGTATCATCTGTCTCTTGGTCAGATTAAATTTAAATATAAAATTTATTTCCACACTTAAGTAATAGTTTTTATGCTAAGTTAATGTCGGATTGGTAGTGCTGCCTCACAGGCCTCTTGCACTCTAATGTATTCCCAAAAGTTTGTAGTGTTGGTTTTATTAATCAACTAAGTAATGACTTATAGCTTTTCACACGTCACTTACGCACAGTAATTTTGCTGAGCAACAGTCATCAAAAAGTGTTAGATTTGTTTTGCAAAGCATTTAGAGGCAAAGTACGGATCCCAACTACACAAACGTGAAACCAGAGCTGAATTTCACTCGTAGAATTGTTTAACAGGGAATAAGCTCCCACTGTACAACCTGGCAGAGCATCGGTTTGGAAAAGATCAGATGTGTACTCTGCCACAAGAAAGCAAGCATTGCCATTCATTAAAAAAGTGTTTTCCCTTCCTTTGCTGTTGCTTCCACTCAGGCAGCATTCCAGACTGTTTGAACACTTGTTCTTTTTACAGTGCCAAGAAACAACAAAAACCTTAATTTCTCCTCCCAACAAAATTCTTGTTTTCCATTATGCTTTCCTTTTAAATAAAATGTAATTGATTTAAGGGCCGAACAACTGACAAGAACACATAATGGAAAAAATCCCACATACTGTTATTTTTCCAAGATGCCAGAAGGGGTGGGTGTCAAGTCTATTTTATTTTTTTTCACCTATTTTTTTCAATTCTATTACAGATCATCAGGAACCATTTTCTCTATACCCTCTCACAAAACTTGAGAAACATACTGCAAGCTCCCTTTAATCATAAAGAGCAAGCCGAAGTGAAAAAAAGTGCAAAAGGCTCTTACCAGCTGTAGCATGAAGATAAAACTGGGAACTGCCAAAAAGAAAATTATCTTCTTTGAGACTGCAGTTGGTAGCTCCTGCCAGATTTAAAGGAACTGCACAGAGAATCACACGGGAAAAGTTTTATAAAAATAATCCTGCAGTGGAAACAGTTTAGAAAGGAACAGGATGATGCTAATGAGAAGCCACTGTTTCAGTGCTATTGCTGCCACTTCACCACCTCTCCAAAATCAATCTGTACAACATATATTGAGAATTTTACAATTAATAGTCAATTAATTTAACTAGTTACAAACAGTTCATTCAAAAACTATATTCTGAAGTGTTTCTTATGTTAATAAATCAGAACACAGATGACAGCAGTTTAAACAGTGTACATTGAGATTTATTAGAACAAGCACTAATAGCAGCAGTGTACAGAGTGATGGAGACAACGTACTGTATGCACCGAACAATAATAATTACACAATTGCACTTCTTCAGAGATCTATTAGAAAATGCTTTTCAGTAAACAGTTTCCCAAATCTAGCATTGTTTGGATTTGCTTCTGAGAAAAAAAATACAAAAAATATGCTTTTTTTTTTTTTTTTTGGTAAGGCATTAGCAACATTCATTGGCAGGCTAAACAGGTCATTTGTACATGCACTATCCAATTACATTGTAACAGGTAAAAGAGCATCATATTTCCTCAAAAACTAGAATTGTGTGTGTGGTGTTTGGACACAATATCCTGGTAAATTCGGCTCAGCCTGAAGGAAACAGATGACATCTTTTGTTACATTTTAGAGCACAACATAAACTATAGCATAGCCAAGTTCACCTTTATTTCCTACCAGAAGCTGTAGGACCTCCCTCATTTGGAGCTGGTATTATGGGTATTGTGTATACCACATACATCACTGGAATACAGTCTTTAATTAAAGTAATTTCTTTTGTTTATTATTCACCCCACTACCACCTCCCTGAATCATGTGGCCAAAAGATGCTCTACTGTAATCAACATTAACTACTTCTATGAGCTTGGTTTTCATTGCATGAGAGGTAGTCAGCGTGAGGCCTCATCTGCATTCTGGATTACTACAACAGTATGTTCAAAACCAACTTACAAGTGCAAAGACACAGAACAAGTGCTGCAGCTGCGTTATGTAGGAACTTAAAACTGGTTTTTTACGGCTCCTTCCTGGTTAGGTTCAACCTCTGAACTAGCCAGAGAATTTGATATACCAAAAAAAGCAGTTCTATTTATGTGCTAAAGCCTAGAAGGAGAGAGGGGAGGCACTTTCTCACATTCATGCTTTTCTAGGCTGAGATTAGGAGCATGCTCTTAGTTAGTCACCCCCTTTTTCGCAGATCAGAAAAATCAGTCGCCTTTTTTGGTTGGTATACAGTACTAGCAACCCTCACTCTGGGCTGGCACCATCATGGGAAAAGTACAGGGAAACAGGGATAGGAACTGCAAATATTCTTATAATGAAGCTTGCCAGAGTGAGACATAGTATGTTGAATTATCATTGATTTAATCTCCTGTTCTTTCTTCCAAATGTCATACATAACTGAACTTTGCAGAGACACAAAGTTAACTGGTTTTTAAATACTACAAGCCCCAGAATAAGGTCCCAAAATGCAAGACAGTCAAAGGAAAGTCAAATACATTGCTCTGACTGGCAAACAGTCAAACCAGCTGTACTTCACACATTTATCTTCCACAAGATAGTGTACATTTTCAAAATTAAGCTTAAGTGCAACTAGTTGAATATCTAGGCTTGACTGTACATCAGGCCTACGCTTGAAATAGATTTAGGCAACTAGGTCACCTACTCACCTGGAAGCTCACTGAGTTCAATGAAGTACCAACAGCAGCTGAGCCTCATCTGCGTAGGCGCTTATTTGTTTAAGCAAGTAGCAATTAAAAATCAAGTACTAGAAAGCCTGGTGTAACCAGGTACATTATCTGCATTTCTTACGAATGTCACTGTTGAGCCTTTTTACTTGAACTTTAGTATCTACATCTTTTAAACTGAATTCATTGAGACTGTTTGCAATGTTTATGCTAAGTACGTACTGATGCCTGTGCAAGACCAGAGTCGAAGCAGATGAAGCATAAAAAAAAAATCTGAGCTATTGCTGATTAACTCTTGCATGGGAAATCAAAGTCTATAGATTTGAAATATACAAATTATATCCTATTTATGTTATTCCTCAGATGCTGATGCTTAGTAACTGTAAGCAATAGAATTGTTTTTACAGGCACGATTACAGCCAGATTTTGGAGTCAGAATCAATAAGATGTAAAGAAAAATCACCCTGAAAGATATCCCAAACTTGTGAATAGTCAAGCACAAATGAATGCATTTGCAGGTAAGCAACCAAGACCAATCAATATTGGTTTTTTACAGGTTAAATTACTGAATGTACTACGAAGGACTAAACTTGCACTTTTAGCTTGAGTAGCTTATACAGTTTTCAAATCAAATATTTGTAAATCAATTCTATTGAGTTACTTAGAAATTAGGCTACTGACTTTTTTCTCCAGTATCCTTTTCTTCTTCATCTCATTATTGCAGTTCACAGTGAACTTCCAAGCATAAAATTAAGGGTGCTGCAAGTGAGGTTTACTATTACAGTGCTCAAAAATAATGCCTTCTGCAACATTTGGGTAGTTGGGTACATAATTTTTAAAAAATTTTCTTTCTTTCCCTTAAGTAACAGTTTTCTGTTGCTTTCAAACAACAGAAAATAATTTATCTGGTGCATCTAGGAACAGAGACCCTTTCTAGTTACAGTCTGTTATTTCCCTCTAAAACAGACACTATCTACCCAGTACTCAAAAGTAGCACTGGCTTCATATGTTAGGCTTCTAGAAAGCAACTATTTGCCTTTAAAATTTATCTTGAACATTGCAAAGTGAGTTTCTGTATACCTTTCTAGCTGACACAATAGCATAACCACAGCAGAAAGACTCTGAGGACCTCCTTTTTCAAGTATGCTACACAAAGAGGTGCACAAGAAATCAACAGAAATATTTGGTGGGGGTTTTGTAGAACGAGCACAGGCATATGTGCAATTAGCAAAGAATGCTCTTTTAGCTATTTAGGTTTTGATATTTTGGCCTGCTAAAGAAGTGGTGCAGGGCTGTTTCCCATCTGAAATTAAAGGCTGTTAAAAGCAAAGAAGCTCTTGTTAAGGCAATGCAAAATTGACAACTAGTCTAAACCTTCTTCTTCTAATTGCATTCTCAGAGTCTGAGCAAGGTATAAATACTAAAATCTACTACATTTCATACATGTGCATATGTGATCTAATCTCACCAAAAAAAAAGTGATATTATTACCAATTCATATTAACTTTGTGCAAAAATTAGAGAAAATACAGAACTCTTTGCTGTTGAAATACTGAGAAATCATAATTCACCGAACAGTTAATTATACAAAGGAAAGTAGGTAAAGACCCAAAGAAGAGTCTTGCTACTGGTTACAACAAAGAAAATATACCTAATATCCTAATACAGAACTATCATAATGATCTCTCTGGATACCGCAGTAGTTTAATTTTACGATAGCTTTTTACGTGCTAAATAAAGTATCCGCTTCAGACAATCTAGCAGTAACAGATAAAGAACAAGAAGTTTGCTACGCATTTAGTGAAGGAAAAGACTTCAGACATCAGATGCTAGCAGCTTGATTTCTTACTCATTTTACAGCAAATAACATAGACACAAATCAATATACAAAGAAGAATCCCATCTAGAAAAGACCATTGATATTTCTTTTTGGTCCAAGAATCAAATTTTAATCAGTAAGCACTATAAGTCCACCCCCCTCTGAGAGCTGGAGATTTAGCAAGATCTGAGCATGAGGTGGGAGACAGAAGCACCACTCTTCATGTCTGTGGAGTTCCAAACACTGTTTAATTTTTAACTCTCAAATTTGACTTATAATTAATTCTTAGTGAGGAATGACTGTTTGAAAATAATGCATTAGGAAATAATTATAAAGGAAGAAGAACAGTGCTCTTGCTAATTAGAGTCAAAGCTTAACTAAGGTAGAAGTTGCCATCTTTGCATTTATGCCTGCATACCAAAATACACTCATCAGCATTTATTTCTCAGCTTATAGTCAGGTCTTGTTTGAGACTCAGTTGAAAATAAAATTTATTGAGATCTGAATTTGTTATACTATATTTCAACCACTAAAGAATACCAGCAACTCTTATTTTAATAACTAAACAGACTTAATTTCTAACCCCAAATTGAAACAATAATTTTCAATGTTGACTTCAAGATAGGTGACAAAGCAAGTTGAATATGTATAATTTTATTATTGGTGATCCAATCTCAAAATATTTTATACAATATTAAGCAAATACAAAGATAATTCAAGATCTCATCTGTATTTCTTCAACACGGTTAAAGAAGCTATCCTGAATTTTCCTTTGATTGGAAAATACTGAGGATTGCACTTATATTAGTTTTGTTAATGTTACTGTAACATTCCTTGTTCAGGTGAATTTAACAAAGGAAGACAGAGCATTCAGCATGGGACTACTAGAAAAGAAATCTGAGTTTGCAGTCCTGACTCTAACACTGATTGTCCTCGACGGACCTGCCAGATCAACCCCTGGGCCACAAGCACAGTCACAAATAGTAATGCAACTTCAGAAAAAGATGTTGCATGTGTGGTACACTGACTGGCACAAGGAGCGAGCACCTCAATGAAGAAGAATAGTTCTGGCTGAATATTTATCACTGTGTGCAGGGCTCTTGTATAGCACTTACATAATTTTGATGCTCAGGGTGTAAAAGATAAGCTACTCACTTCTGAATTTTGAAGGAGTCTCCTCATCTCTTCTCTTTTTGCATCCCTTATGTTCTGGGCCAGTAACATTATACATTAGCATAAGATATCCCTCTTTCACTAATGCAGACATTGAAAGTATCAGTCAATAACGTTTCAGTGTTTCACAGGAGACAACATCTGGATGATTGCTCCAGGAGTACGAATAAGTAGCTTTACCATACTTCAATTAATTATTCATAGGTCAAGACAGAATATATTACACCCTGTTGATTATATATTCCAACTTTATGGTTTCCTTATTTATAAAATATGTAACCCTCTTTGTCCACATTACCAATACACCTTCAGCCAAATGCTGTCTGCAGTCATTTTTATAAATAAAAGGAATAAAAATTTCCCTTCACCTTCAGAGTTAATCCTGAGCAAATGTCACCAATCTTCCCTTTTTTCATGCTGTCATGGATCAATTGAAAGAAAAATCATATTAAGATAACCTGCCTGAAATGGATTCAGCAGCTCTGCTGACATTTTAATTAACAAAAGTTTCAAAACTTTCCATTTTGTTACAGCTGTGCCACTGACAGAACTGCTGTGACTAGTTTCACTGTTCTCCATTGTAGCCTCTCCCTCCCTTTTCCTTTCAGAGGTTTGTCAAAGATCGCAAAGAAGGGGGAAAAAAATTAAAGATATGATGGGTTTAAAATACCACAAAACTTGACAAAGGAGGAGATGGGTATATAAAACACCGACAAGTACATTGCTATCACTTTTTAAACCTACAAGACACCATATAAAAATCCTTTTATAAACAGGCTTTTCAGTTTAGTGGAAGAAAGACATAGGTTACACCAAAGCTACTGAATGAAGGTGTTTTACATTCCCTAGTTTAAAAAGCAAATAATGTATTTGCTTTTGTAAGTAGACTCCTTACAATATATAATACGGAAATAAAATTAACTGCTGTAAATAAGCCATTTCTCTGACCTTACTGAAATTTGCAACATTCTTGTGGGTGCCATTCACTGTTCTAATGGAGCTCAGGGAGATATCCTCCCCAGGAATAATTAAACCTTTATTAAACACACTTAGTCTAGATTCTTCTGTTAAAAATTAACAGAGAAAAAAGAAAACAACAAAAAAGGCCTTTATCCATGAAACTACTTCTGAGTGATACCAGAATTACAACAAAATTAACCAGAGATGGTGAAGTAGAAAATGATACTACTATACCTTTGCAACTTTGAGCACATCAACAAAAATCCTTAGTTGCCACTAAGTTGCTCTGCCTACCTTGACTTTTATCAACATATGCTCTAAAGACCAAATTAAAGTTTTATACAATTTTGACGACTGTTACTTAATGACAGACAGGAAGAAAACCCAAGATATTATATTCAGCCCCAGTATCTGCCAAGGTAAGCAGTTATGACATAGTAAACTTTGTTCATCCCAGGTCTGTGTATAACACAGGGTGACAAGTGAGGCTATTCCAGTGTTTCTTAAACACTTCTGTCAATATTAATCTTTTTCCTCTAGCTGGGCCAAACTCTCTAACTTAACCTCTCCTGACATTTTAGCATATGAATATAAATACCCTTTCCTTTCAGGTGGATTTAATCTGAAAACTCTCCTTTACTTCTGTTACACAGCTCTGGTATTAGTAATGACATCTAAAATAGAGTTAATTCCTCAGATTATGACTGCAGCCAATGCCATATTAAACAGCTTGTGTTTATCTCTGCGCCAGAAAATATTCAAAATCCTATAAAACAAGGAGACCACACAAACCTTCTACTAACAGAGCTTTGCTAGTGAAGGCAAGTTTTGCAAAACTCCCAGAGAATAGGCATATTCAGCCCTCTTGGTTATCGTGCAAGTGCAAATGAAGCTCCTCTCCCTTCCAGGGTATCTCTAAAAATCCGATTTTTTGAGAGACTATGCAAAGGCTGCATTGCGCTGGGCTCCACTCTGCCTGGTTAGAGGGTGAGAAAATCCCATGTTACCTCCATGGGAAACTGAGGGCACGCCCCAGATGCAAGCTCCTCACCAGGCGCCTATGAGGGCAGGACCACCACTGGCTCCTAGTGTGCCTTCAGGGTCGTGTAATTTTTTTCCATGAAGCTCCGATTGTGTTCAGATGTTCAAATGTTCAAAATGAGTAAAAACAAAAAGGTAACATTATTTGTAAGATGAAAAGAGTATTATAGTGGGATTTCACTTTTAAAACCAAATACAAAAAAGTTTATTTAATGCAACCTACATCTGTCTAAAATTAGAATGGGTGTCTAGATGACTTTTTAATCACAGTGACAACTGTATGAAAATCAACTCATATTCAAATTGTATCTCCTACTGAGATAACAATTTCTAATATGCCAAAAAATCTACCATCTTGTTAATACACATCTAAAATAGGAATGAAGCTATTTAAGTTCTTATAAGACATTACATTTTATGAAAATAGCTATTATTACCCTATCATATCCGCAGTACCATAACAGAGAACAAAGATACACTTTTAAAATATTAATTGAAAGTACAGTTCACTATTGTGAAACTAAAGCATGTGTTGTATATTTCATACAGAAATAAGTGTTTTGAGAAAACACAGGCAAAAGCAAAGGATATGTCTTTGCAGTGAAAGACAGAACTTCTCAAATTGTTTGAAAGGTTTTAATGTCAAATGATTTACACTAATTTTCATCATATACCAAACCTATAGCAATTAAATCTACTGAGTTGGTAAGTATTCATCCTGCCTTTCAAAAGGAAATACTGCCTGGATAAATGGAGTGTGGTGGGCTGAAAACTGCCCAGATACCGAGGCTTGAAGGGCACTGATCAATGGCTTACACCTCACTGGCAGCCAGAAACGAGGACAGCCCTGCAGGGGTCAATTTTGTGGCCCATGTCAATCAACCTCTCACCAGTGACCTGGGCAAGGACATAGACTACATGCTAACAAATTTGCAGATGACATGAAATTAGGAGGAGGAGATGGCACGCCAAATGGCAAAGCTTCAGTCAAAAGGATGTTGAGGACTGAGACAGAAACCACTTCATGAGGTTCAACAGAAGGCCAAAGGTCTCCACCTGGGGCAGAAAAATCCCATGTGCTGGGATGGCACTTACAACGGGTGCCATGCTGCAAGGGAGCCAACAGTGTGTTCTCATTGCAACATGGGAAATCTCATTCTGCATTACACTGGCAGGGGATGTGGAAAGCCCACTATCCCCCGTGACTCAGTGGTGGTGAAATTTCACAGGTTGTCTAAAAATTTTAACTTGGATAGAAGCCCCCAGACCTACCCTTTGTTAACCCATTCTGCTTAGAAAGAGCATAAAATAAGTCATGATGTCCCCCAAGGTTTCAGAAAAAAATTAGTAAAAGATTTTACACAGAATACAGATAATTCTGCACTATAAGAAATTGCTTTAGCGTACATCTGGTAGAATTTTTTGATTTCTGATAAAGACTGCAAATATTTAGTGATGCATTGTTTTGCGTTTCCTCTACTTACTAATTAACTAATTTAACATTCAGTAGGCTTAAAAGTGCCTTCAATAGAATGATTGAGCATATCACAGATTTTTTTAATTCTAAAAATGTTATTTTTTCTTTCAACGAGTGTCAAACAAACTGTAAAAAATAATTAAATCAGTGATTGATAGCATCTAAAGTGTTCACCACACTTCAGTTTGCATTGCAAATAATGGCATTCACAAAGCACTAGCAGAACACTGTAAAACCTTGTTTCTGTATTTAAATTAAAAACAGACTTTCAAAAAATTTGAGGGCATGCATTTTCTGTCCCTCAAACATACTTGCAGTCATACACACATAATGCTTTCTAATATCACAGTGAACAAAGGCTGGAGCATGAGGTGGGCAAGCGTTTAATAATGTTATTTTTAAGGAAAGTAACACAGAATAATTAATTGCTACTTTGCACACAATGTGCCAACTTGATTCATAGTGTAATGTTATTAAAGCAAGTAAGATGTTAATCTTTCTTTGGAAGAAATCCCGGTAATCTGCACACAGTTTTTTTTATACCAGATATTCATAAGCAATTAATAAACATTCAGATTCTTTGAAAGTCTGCTGAATGTTTTCTTTAGGTTTTCATCGTTCTTCCTGATAACAGAACTGTGTGAAGAAACTGGAATTCATTAGTAGCTAGTTGCTCTGCCAGTTGCTTTGCCATACAAACAAGAGGGAGAACACTAAATGCATATTAACCAATCAAAGTAACCCCAGTTCTGTAGGGACCTGAGCCTGCAAAAGGAAGAAGCAGGCAGTGAGCCGGGTATGTGTGGTAATCTACTGAGAACTGAGAACATACCTAGCTAATCAGCTTTTTTAGTTCTCAGTATTGGAATCAATCTTAAATAGAAAAAAATCAAGTGCACTATGTACGCTGTGTATGTGTAGAAAAAAATACAGTGCATGAAATCTAATCTACCATCAGTGCCTGGATGTATAATAAATGCATAAATGGAAGACTAGATCATACCATATGGAATGCAGTTTTTACCTGAAAAAATTACTTTCTTTCCTATTATTAAGATCCGCCCTCCTACTGTTTAATGTTTCAGAGATTTTCAAATAGAAAGTGCCAAGCCTTCACCCACATATATTAAATGAGGCTTAGCAACACATAAGAGACTTGGTTCTTAATCAAAAAATATAGAATCACTTTATGAAAAACTGTAAAATATAATTTTGCACAAAAGCTATTTTGGCAACACAAGTAGTAGTTGTTAGCTACAACGCATGGGAGCCTCTGCCATACTCTCAAATATAAATTTAGATAAAAGTGGATGGGGAAAAACAGCGCCAGTAAAGTCACCTGTGTGTGTGGCAGAAAATAGTTGCATTTACAGTACTATCCAGCTTCTGGAGAGAAGCCAGACACCTTCCAATGAAATTTTTCTGTGCTTTTAATGCTGTTGCAAAGCTTCAGAGAATTCTAATTGTATAAACAGTTACAGGGAAATTGTATTCACTGTGAGACTATGTCCAGCCAGTGGTAAAAGTGATGACTGCATCTCAGAATCAGTCATTGAGAATATCAACTTTCTGACTAGCAATTCATACGCATTTACCAAAATTGACTCAAATTCAACCAGTTAGCAGTTTCTTTTGAGTCTGATTATACAGTCAGCTTCCCAACGCTAAAGCATGTACAGTAGATCTCATTCTTCTGAAATAAGGTTAGACATTTGGTTGTCTTTTCATTTTAAATAATGCAGGTTCTCCAATATTTATATTATGATAAAATTCTAGTGCTTTAAAAATCTGCCCTTCACACAAGCCTAAGCATATGTATTTTAAAATTATTTACTGTACATCTTCATATTTTGTTTAAGGCATGAACAATGGCATATGAATGGGAACAGCTTCCAGAAAAGCGTATCTTTTTGACAAAGGCCAGTCCAAGCACATCACACCAAAGGACTAACCTGAAGCCAGAAATGACAGTGTTGTGACCCACGAGTTTTTAACAAAAATAGTTGAAACAAAATGGATTTTTTTCTCCTTTTCTTCCTTTTGTTTTTTTTTAATTTAAATTACATTACTCCCAATGTCTGTTTAAAGCACCGGTTGCAATTTTGTGTTTACCACCTCTTCCGAGTGACTTTGGATAACTCATCTGCTTCGTTTGTTCAGAATTTTCAGTGTATTAAACTTTAAAAGGTTTATGTTTCTTTTTTTTCTTTTTCTTTTTTTTTATTTCTTTTTTTTTTCTTTAATGGCTGCTGCAAAATTAAAAAGATCCCAGAAGTGGTCAGGGGCCTCGTCTAATGCACTTTCAAAAGTCCATTATAAAGATGAATATAAATGCGAATGATAGGTTCTTCCGTAGACCCACAAACCACGCTTAGCTATAAGAAACATATTGTGCATAGTTATTTTTTTTTCTTCAGAGTGATATGTTTACTAGATCTACATTCTCAGTTTACCAAAGTACAGGAATTTCTACTTTACTAAAACCAGGATCCTTTCGCAGTTCCCAGTAGGTGTCATTGGTAACCCAGGCTTCCCTCTGATTAGCGTCGATAACTTTTCTGCAGGAGAAAAAAAAAAAAAAAAGAGAGAGAGAGAGAGAGGAAAAAAAAGTTCTGACCACAGATCTCTGCTCTTATGCAATCTGAAATCAAATTCCAGACCTGTCTGATCTACCTAATACTAAATCCAATTTCGTATTTGTAAAGGATGCAAGAACCATCAGGGATTTAGAAATAAAAATCAACATCTACCTGTGTCAAAAGAGGAAGGTTTAGAAAATAGCCAAGATCACAAATCTGTTTTCTGATCTGTGTGAGCAGGTCTTAGAGCCACATAAAGCCTCTTTGGCCATTACAGACTCTGGTTACGTGCAGGGGATCAACCAAGAGATCTAGCTTGCAGAATGCAAGCCTTTTACCATTTACATTTTTGTCTCCTCTGTATTTTGCTTATCTTCCACTACAAAACTGCATCAAGCACAATCAATCTTTTCACATTTGATTCCCCATGTGAAACATCAGGCTATTTGGTGTGACTATCTCTTCTTTCAGAAAAATGCTTAATTAAAAACAAAAACAAGCAAAAAAAACCCCCTACACTCAAAAATAAAAAAAAACTGTTATTTAAGTGTATATATACACATTTATACATACATTTTATAGAGATATATATGTATGATGTTGTTGTTCAGGTCACTATTACTGGCTTAAAACAATAACACAATTAAATCTTAGCTCCTAATATTATACTTCTATTCCACTTCAAAAAAACACTGGCCAAGGCATGCAGCAGACTTGTATAACTGTTGCCCATTGTAAGAAAATTATCTTTCCATTATGAAGCTTTCAATTATGTAACAATTGCTTCAGGCAGAGAGCAAGTATCTGATTATTTTTCTTAAAATTGCCATTTTCCAGGCTTTCACAATTAACAGACGTTGGTGGTAATTCTTGTAGTACTTTGTCCAGTCACACTATAGAAAACACGGACTTACTACAGAAATGAATAGACTCACTTAAAGAATTTGGGTACATATTCAATGCTGTTTTCTTCCATATACCGCCTCCGACCTCTCTGGAGTTCCTCTATTCTTTGTTTCTCAGACGCTGCTGCTTCCACATTTCCTTCCTCCAGAAGCCTGTATGAATAACAGCAGGTCCTATAGCAATCATAGAGTGTCTAGAACAAGAGATTTTCTAGCACCAGTCATCACAAAATACAAGCAGAAGCCAAGCCGGCTGTCAGTGTTGCACCCACTTTCAGATGTAGTCATAACCTCATAAAATAAGAACAACTGAGACGTGGCTTCCCAGGTACTTATATCTAACCTCTAGCCTAAGGCATATACTTTCTTTAGTAACTTCAGCCTATCACAAACATTGAAGTACTATGAACTGAGAATTAGGACAGAATTAGTGTTGCTCCCTTTCATAGCAGGAGGGCATGACATTTCAGAGGCAGACTTCCCAGATTGTTATGAGGAATCCTACCTCTGCCCAAAGATTGCACCACAGCTCTGCTATCCAACAAGATGCTTTCTACTTTCCCTCAACTGTGTAAAGCAGAAATTTGATTGCAACACTGAATATCTTCTCTGCTAGCAGAATCCTTCAAAGCTTAGTTCAGACTGTAGTGAAGACACAGAGAAGATTCAATACTCAGCCAAACCCAGCCTTAAAAACACCAAACATTAAGTGTACAAATAAGCATTCTTGCCTTTGATCCGGCCTGAATCGTGCATCTGTTGTAGGAAGAAGATCTTTCAGTAAAGGATCTAATTCATTGAGCTCAATAGCAAACCTCGTGAAGCCATAATAGCGCTCATAATTGGTTGGCATGGAGCCTGTATGAATATGTATGAGAAAGAAAGAAGCTTTTTAAACTATTACTCTAAATATGCAAGAGATTCATTTATTTATTAAATCATAACAGAAAAAAATTAATATATTTTACTCTTACATACAATTAAAAAGCATCAAAAGCTATTCTCTAGGTGGAACAATCTTCACTAAATATTAATTTCAACTACTTATCCTGCAGAGGTTGTAATTACATGCTAACAGATTCAAAATTTTTATGATCTTCCTTCCTTTTTAAATAAAAATTACTGTTTTCAAGATTTTAAAGTTAAACATAGCTTCCTGTTCCCCAGAAAGTGGGTTTATCAGATGTCTGTATAAAAGCTAACCTTAACTGATCTTGACAGTTAATTTTGGAACATAAAGTTCATTTGCAGATCGATTCGGCACTGTCCAACACCTTCAGCACTAACAGCAGTCAGTGCAGAGAGTAGGGTGCAAAGCAGGGTTCAAAACACTGTCAATACTGAGTAGGGTTCAAAATCCTACCAATAATGCCAACTCCTGGATCATCACTCTGCATGTACGAAAGATACTATAGGTGCAAAGCATGACTAGTTCAACCTCACTGCATCTAAGCAAGCAGTAAAGAAGTTGAAATCAGCTCCAGAAATCACAGGAGCTCATTATCTCTGAAGACCAATCCTTTAGACTAATAAAGCATTATGACAACAAACTCAAACTGGCACCTCCTATTTGTTGAATCCAAATAAGCTACCCTGCTCTCTGTGAGAAGGTAGGTGGGCCTAGACATCAAATTTTTTTCTTAATTTCATTCTTACGTTGACCCCAGGACCCCAGAGTATTTGACCAGGAGTCAGACTGAGATGTAAAAGACTACACCCTGTGAGAGCATTTCCATTTATCATTATTGTAAACTCATGTAAATTCTTGTTTATTTGTCTAGCCAGAAATTTAATTTCTCCAGTAGTATTTTCTGTGTTTAAAATGATGGCTGAAACAGCTTTATATAGTTTACAGTTACACTACAGTGCCTGCCAGTTTATTATAAGCTTCTTACCTGGCCTCCATATGCATTTGGCTGAAGGTGCCACCCCACAATAAAGTCCTTCATGCCACTTTCCAAAAAGGCGATGAACCACCTTCCCTTCTTGATCTATCACAACACCTTGGACTTCATTTACATTTGAATTCCAGTAGTTCACCTGCAAGTTTAACAGAGAATTACTGCTTCACACCAGTTTTCGAATTGCCCATTGTACCAATACAGATACTGCATGAATCTTAATATGTGGCGCTGACTGTCCACATTTGGTATCAGAACAGCTCACGTGGAACCAAGAATATCAGAATTTGAAATTCAGATGATCTGAATATTAACTGATTTAGTATATAAGAAACCCTGAATAATTTGATACGTGGTTTTGGTATAAAGGTATGTAAGATATCTGCACATCTGGGAACTATATTGTTGCTTATTAACCCAAATCCCACACAAGTCAGCAAAAATGACACTTTGCAAGTTGCAAGATCAGAGCCGGCTAACTCTCCTCTTTCTATCCAGAGAAATACTGAATATACCTGAACATGTAAGGGAATCCTTTGATGGGGGCTGCACACTACTGTTTGCAGCAGGGAAGATGTCCAGCCAGTATTGCTGTTTCGCTTCTCTTAGACACATTTATTTCTTACACCTTAACCTACTAAGCCAGTTGCCCATTATCAAAACATCCATCAAAGCATAAATTTCAGATTTTTGGTAACGCACCATTGCTAACGCTGCAATGCTATTGATGTATTTTGTTGCAATATAAAAACAAACTTATTTGGGGGGAAAATAATTGATAGTAACACAGCTATACAGTGACCTGCTTTTATATATGGTCCTTTCCTGAACATTAAAATACTAAGAACCAAAGCAGCATTATTTAATCTATAGAGATAAAATATTGACTGCCAAATTCTAGTAAAGGCAGAAGTAAAATGGCACAGTGTTTAGAGTGTTTACAGAAGTAAAAAGTCTACAGTGGTATCAGAAAATAAATTTTGACATTTCATTTTTAACTTAAAACCAAAAACAGTACAGCACACAGCTGTACAGGATTGCAACACTCATAGTAAATGTTTAATGGAATAGAGTCATACTACTTGAAATAGCACTCTCGTTTGACAATTTATATATTTACAAATGTTGATAAGAAAATGCAGAATGTGGATTTCAGAAATACTGAGGAAACAGTTTGATGTATGCTTAAACTATGCGGTTTTATGAATATATGATATGTAATAGAATATATATGTTACCTTGACAAATGTGAGTTTACAAATACAAACACTGCTTTTTGTGTTTCTGATGGTTATCTCTCCATAGTGTTCTATCCACCTCCTTCCACTAAGAATATTATGTATGCAAGTAGTGACTTTGTTCCAGACATAGTAGTCTCCATACCTAAGAACAGATTAACAAGTAGTTGGTAACATATATTAATCATGATCATTATGGACAAAAAAAGTAAAACATAGCTCCATTATCATAAATACAAGACCATATTCCTCAAAAACTTTTTAAAAAGTAGATTACTTTATTAAAGCACCAGTTCTGAGTACATTATTAATCCTCCATAGAGTAGCTCACCTAAGGTCTAGTGCACAGAGCTAAGAATGGTGCTCTGAAGCACAAATCAAGACATTACAAACCACTGAAGCCCTTGCATGGCATATTGGCTGTCCTCAGAGCATTAAGTGCTTTGGTCACAATTCCTTTAGGAGCAAGACAGTGACCCAAAGTTCAACATAAGGCTGAATTCAGGCTATAAGCTGACAATGCAATTAAACTACAAATAGAACAAAATAAATATGGAAAGGAGATAACAGAAAGGAAGTAGGAAGTCAGAGCTCATCAGCACATCACTTCTTTCCCCAGAGCATCTCTACTGTCAAATAAGGGAATAAAATGAGAGAGTTATATTGTGCAAAGCACATTCTCCTTCAGAGCTAAGGGACAAGCATGAAGATAGAAGACAAAGATGGTCCTGAGTGCATTCACTTCAATTTCAGGAGATGGATAAAGAGGTGAAGTGGAATGATGCCATGCTGTTAGAGGCATAAAGAAAGTCTGGCTGCAATGCACAGGAGCAGGAATAGTACTGCAAAACCAGCAGACATGTTTAAAGTACCCTCTCCTTGCTTATTCTTAGGATTTACAACATGCAACTAGTCTGAACTGTGGTGAAACCACTTCCACTGCTCTGTCAACATCTGAAGAACGTTTTTACTTATCTACATTTTGAAAAATGACCTTACATTGTTACTAGTGAGCCCTAGTAAGGACAGTGCTAGCTGCTGACAGTCCTATATTGCAGCCTTGTTCTGAACAGTTGATCACTATTGTACATGTAAAACTTGGGTTCTCTCTCCTAAAATATTTCAGTCCCCTTCTATCTATTGCTTTCTATAGTGTTTGTATATTTTTCCTCCAAACCACCAAATGGATCTTCAGGCTCAAAAATGCTTCAGTATCCCCACCTGTACACTAAGGAGAGATTTAAGCTAGGCACTAACTCTCACCAGTACAATTCACGTGATGTCTGCATACACTACCCCCCAATCCATTCACAACACAGCACAGATTAGATTGCAGCAAAGACTGAAAACAAAAGGAAATAGGACAGTAGCTTACTTTGGAAGAGTCACATTCAAGGTTCCAACTGGCAGAATTTCCATTGATTTCCCCCAGAATTTGTTTTTCCACCGGATATCTGAATGTAATAGTGAAAGATTACAAAACTGAAAAGACCAAAGTCTCCCTCTTGCAGTGACCTGTGTGGCATACGAGATGATCTGTGCTGGACCATCCACTTTAAAACAGGACAGCATGAGGTTGCCATGAAAATACAAAAGAAAAAAAAATACTAGAAAATGACATTAGGTCAGAAAAACTAAAGATAAGTGTGATTTTCTTCTAGGAGTCATGCCTGTGCTACAGGTCAAATATCTTATTAAAACATTCAATACAAATTAAATGCATATGCCAGTAGATACAAGGAAAGAAAGAGCTGCTTGTTCAACTGTGTAAAAAGAACTGCTTGTGTTTGTAAGAACTAATAACTTCCTTGGTAAAAATTTTTAAGCAGAAAAGTATAAACAGACTGTAAGTGACGAGGGAAGTTGTAACAAAACTGCTCACTCTTAAGAATGAGAATTTAGAGTCAAATAATTCTGAGCATCAGTTTGTAATATGTTACTGCAAAAATAATAAGTATAGAAATTTTGAATAAGTTCCAAATGCAAAGCTTAGCTTGTACAGACAAAGTTTTTACTTGCTAATAAAAAAAAAAAAAAAAAAAAAAAAAGAAGGGGAGTTTAGGCTTTTGAAGTAAAAAAGTATACCTTGCCAAAACACAAAGTTCTTCGATTCACAGTGACAGGCCGAAATGGGAGGATGGTGGCTAACCTGGAAAACAGTTTGTCTGAGTTAAAAACAATTCATTTTCATTTCTAAAACAATAACATTGTTACTGCAATATGAAAATACTAAATAGCCCACACTATTTATTAGTTTATGTTGCTACGAACACAGATACAACTTAAGTTTGTACTTAAAATGCTATGTACTTAAAACACTTCCTTGTGATTACTACAAAAATATATACACCTAGCACTTAGCAAAATTCAGTCATACTAACAACCCTTCTTTACTACTAAGAAAGCAAACCATTCTAACTAGAAAAAAAAAAAAACGAGATTACTCTATAAAACAAAGAAACCATAATCTAAATCTAAACAGGAGTCTCTATGGAGAAACAAGCTTTACCTGCTCTGAGAAAAATCGAAATCCTTTGTCTTCTCTAATACATTCATAAGTTTCACCAAGCACTGGGTTAAATGGCTTGCTTCCTGCTCTAAAGTACGTAGAGGCATAGCCTGATGCTGCAAAAGCAGCTATGAGAACCTGTGAAAATACAGACAAGAAGATAAGTGGGAATAGGTAGGGATTCTAGTGTATATGCCATCACTATGTGGTATTACACAACTCACCTCTCTCAGAGTGAAAGCTGGATTAATGAAGCACGCCCGAGAGTGAAGCCATACATCCCAGACAGAACCAGTGTAAACAATATGTCTTTTGTTGATATAATTTGTTTTTCTTCATGGCCTCAGTCAGTCTCTCTCAACAATCCCCTAAAATAACAGTCTGCACAAGATACTGGTTTTCTACCTTTGAGTAGGCTTATGACTGACTAATGATGTAAAACACAGACCCAGCTCTAGTCTATGCTCCCTGTAACAAATACTATATGACAACTTCTAATGACAAGATTACATACCATTTTCCTATAGGAACTATTCAGTGCCAAACGTAAATGGCTCTCACTTAGGATGTCCTTAATGCAGTTATCTCAGGATCAGAAGTCCAAACAAAACTTCAGAAAAACAATATGGGAATAAAAATCATTCAGCTGTGGATCATCTGCTAATAGAGGGGTGAACCTTAACCAAGTCTCCCTCTCCTCATGTTAACAAGGACATTACACTCGTGTGAGCTTTTACATGCTTTGTTTTCTTCCCACTGTGTAATGGGTGCTCCATTTTCTATTTACTTCATATTATGCATAAATGCAGCACCAACAGAATTAACACTCTTTTCATGGGCTTTTCTTCAACAGTAAAAACTTTCATTCTTCCAAAACCTTTTTCCTGAATTTCACTATAAGACATCACAGAGAAATCAGGGGTTTTGCTCCTTCTGATATATAGAGCAATGAGAAGAAAAGTTTCCACTGCTTTTGGATGCTTATTTAAGATAGCAAAGTTCTGATTTTTCAGAGAATGGTGAAGAAGGTAACATATTCACAGCACTGCTACCACTGATGCTTTGGGTATTCAGCACTTCCGACAAGTAGTCCAGCATGCCTCAGCTTGGGTGTGCAACTTGCATTTTTAAGGTGCTTGTTAAAATTTTGGCTTGTATCCCAAGTATTGCAGTAGATATCCATAGCAGAGAAGGGGACTGAATACATGTTTCCAAGGAAGCTTTCGGTTGCACTGTGGCTTTTCCTTCGTGAACTCTCCCAACTCCTTCAATACTCACCTTACAAGCTTTTGAACAAAGGACATTGAGTCCTATAGGCCACCAGCCTGCTTTACTCAGTACAACCCTGCCCAGTCCTTACAGGATCTCCCTTTTGCAAGGGACATACAGAGTCTTGTAGGAAAACAGCATGTGATGATAAATAATTTAACTCCCTACCATCTGACAGGTCCAACTTCTTCAGTGGCAAGAAAAAAAATACTAGTGTTTAGGAGCCCTCACTCTCCTGCACGCCACATGAACACGGCGGTTCATGGACCTGAGCATGTGGCTATACGACAGTCACAGGCAATTTCTCTTCTCCCATTTATCCACAGTGCTGCCAACACACACCAGGGAACAGTAGATAGGTTTGGCAACAACACTGCCAACTTTCCCCTAACAGCCTTTCCTTGTTTCTTCTGAGGAAAAGGAGACATGACAGATCAAAACACCCTGAGAGCTGAACATAGGCTGTTGGCTGTCAGTTAAAAAATCAAGACATACTCACAGGGGAACTGAAGACAGCTGCCCAGGCAAATTTTGTTTTGTTGTTTTGGAACTTCTCTATTAGAAATTGCCTAGGATGACATCTTATTGACACCTACATTTATCATAAGCCAGCCACTGACTTGATTAGCTCTTGGATGCTGCTGGACTTCACCACTGAAAGCCAGGAAAGGATGCTGCAGGGTTAGAAACTGCCAATGCCCACATATACAGTCCTAGAGAGTGAGATTAGTCTTCACATCAATGAGTGACAATTGCAGGACTTGATTTGAAGTCAAGAAAAGTCCCTTAGCCTTGTTCAGATTAAACCTACCACCCCTAACTGTTCACAGCATTCATCTGACCCAGCACGGAGGTCTGTTGTCTGCAAACAGGAAGAGCAAGTGAGAACCCTGCACAGACCTCCACTCAACAGCTCCTTTTTTAACACAGACATAAGAAGAGCAACACTAAATTTATTACCATGCGTTCATAAGGATCATCTGTTTCAGCAGCCTTGTCCAAGAGTTCACTGTATTCTAGCTCTTCACAAAGATGTTGCAAGGTATTCAGAGGTTCATTTAGCTCAACTGGCATGGATACTTTAGAAAGATCTTTGCCAATGTTATTTCTCAAAATATTCCACAGATTGATGTTACTGGTGTCAGGGCTGGGAGCTGGGAGACAAGTTCTCCGTCCATTTCTGAATGCACCTCCTGTTAGCTCACCATTAAGAACTGGGAAGGGAAAAAATATTATCACAAGAAAGCACCAGATTAAGAAAAACAGACTTATCCATTGAACTAAATCACCGCCAGAACAAGCAAGCCCAACTTCACTGATTTCAGCTGAGTTGGTCTTATACAGACATGCAGTAAATCTGGTACATAAGCATAATCAAGGTAATTTCTCAAAGTTTAAAACATAGCAGTATACTTTGCCGAGAAATGCTGTCTGCAACACTGGTGTTGTCCTCAGATATATTATCACTCACATCACTGATATAAGATTCATCATCAGAAGCCTAAAACATAAATAAAATATCAATTAAGTCAAACACCTATAAAATATACTGACAAATTAGGCAAAAATAAGTAATTGAAACACAAATATTCAAAGAAATCATCTCTATCCAATTCAAGCTTTTAACTAAATCAGCTACATGTTTCAATCAGCCCATACTGCAAATGCACTAGAAGTGTCAAAACAAATGTTATGCTCTCCTTATGTTTCCGAATTCCTTATTATGAAGCCAAATAGAGGCATTAAATTTGCAAAACAGTGACTTCAAATGAGATCACAGATGAACAAAAAATGGACAATGTAACATCCTGAGGATGGGAGGTGAGAAGAGATAGTCAGATTTGTGCTCTTTATAAAGAACCAAACAATAAAATACAGCTTGTGTTTCAGCAGAAAATTATATAAATATCAACCTATCATTTTACAAAACAAGAACTACATCAGTCTTAAGACTATTTCTAAGAATTTTTTTAAACAAAAAAAATATTTTTTTTTCAGAAATACCACATTCAAAATATTTTACAGTATTTACTGATGATAGAATATTTATTATAAGGGCTATACCACTTGGGCGTGATTTTGTAAAATTTCCATTTTGTTATACCACACAGACACATCAGTTTTCCATGCTGATACAGACAATCCAGACTATTGAGATAACATGTACTTTACATCTGCCAGAAACAATAAGATAAAGATTCATTCAATTCTTTAGATGAACAACTCTAGTTGTGGTTGTGCCAGCTTGTGGCACATGAGCAATCCTTGTCAAAGAGAAAATATGGTGGCACACTCTTATTTCTTCTTACAGAAGAGTTGTGGTAGACCACAGCACTAGTGTGGCTTTATTAAAATGTATTTTTAAAAATAAATAAGTTTTTTAAACTGAAGAATTTATTCAGGACAGCATAGAAAAGCTGTGGACAGCAACACGATTCAGGAGCCTGAACTGTATCTGACTACGTCAACTTTGAGCTTGAGTGAGCCAACGTTTCAGGCTGCTGTCTACTTCCCTGATTACAGAGAATAACTTTATATGTATACTAGGAGACTTTTTTTTTTTTAAAGAGTATTTTAAAATCTAAATTAGTTGACTGCATAGTCAGACATAATTGCTCCTGTCTATGTCATCCTTATCTCAAACCATCACAGTCTAGCAAGGACATGTAGTGAACACAAGCTGCTGATACAAACAACTTCCAACTCAGTTTTACATTTCGGGGAACTTCTGCACCTCATCACAAGGAAGTCTGAGGTTCATTTATCTACACTTTAGACATTCAATTTCATTTTATTTTAAGTAGCATTACTTAAAAAAAAAAAAAAAAACAAAAACCAAAACACATTCACTAGTGGTAGCAATACCCAAATCTGTCCAACAGCAAAGCTGCAGCACGCTGTCATAGCCTACCTCGTTTTCTGATGAGCTGGCAGATAGAAGTACTTCCTGTGCATCAAAGAACTCTGAAACGGATTCAGACATAGAAAGTCTGCTCTCATTAGAAACTTGCTGAGACAAGGGCAAACTGACATGAATTTGTTCACCCGTCTGTAAATAAAGCACAGAAAAATAGAAGTATTACTTCTAATATAAAAGAAATATGCATAGAAGGGGTAAATCACCTGAGTATTTTTTCTCTGCCAAATACAAACACAGAGAGTAAAGATAGCATTTTAGTAGGGCTTTGTGTGTACCTAACAAATGAGACTGAACTACAAAACAAGGTGCATTTTGAGCAGTGCCTGCTCAGCATCAACTGCTAAGCTTTAGCAGCATGAATAATCATAGATCTAGTTCTGTATCCAAATGAATGATTTTGTGGACAACAGCTGGATTGTGTCAGACAAGTTCAACCATGAAATTCAGATAAAAAGACACCTGGTCATAACAAATTGCATCACTGGGAGCTAGCTTTGATACAATCAAAACTCAAATATAAAGCTTTATAAGGTCCGGGAGGTCAAAGTCACTCTCCAAATAAACGCGCTTGCAAACCAGTTTAGTAACAAATGCTTGAAACATCTGAATGTTGAGGAAGATGGCTATAATATATATTTCTGTGCTTTTATTCCATGTCTGTACTCCAAATCTAATTTGAAAGTGCCATTAACACTGACTCAATACTACTAAAGGGCATGAATTCTCTACGGTTTATTATAAAAAGAATTTAACAGCAAAGGCAAAGCTTCAAAATTGTGTTATGTGTACATCAGTACGGGGGCAAGCTAATTTAAACAGTGGAACATATCTTCCTCTTCCTGCTATTGATGGGAGGAACATCGGGTTTCAACATGTTACCCTACAGACTTTAAGAAGGGGAAGAAAAAAAAAAATTCAAGATTCTCTCCCTGGACCATTCCACCAAAGAAGCTCCTGCTGTGGAAGGAAATGGGCTTCTGACTTAATCCCTTAATTTATACAGCATGTTGCATCTGGGAGATAATAGAGATGAAACTACTGAAGCCCTTCTAAACACAGCTAACTCTTCAGATTGCAACTCCATCCCCATTAATCTTACTACAGAAGTCCTGCAAATGGTTTTGTTGACATCTTAATCCTGTAGAATTATTCTATATAGTTGCCTCAAAATGCACTAACAACAACAACAAAAAAAAATCATAAATAAGCCAAGAAGTCAAAAAACTTTTTCACTGGGCTTATACATTTGAGATGGTTTATGATGTTTGATGAATTCTAATGGAAACAGAAGCTCATTTCACTTATCTCTACAGGAAGTGATCAAAATTCTAAGTTTTTGTTTAAGCTAGAGGGATTGGGAAAATACACACGCCCCTACCTGAAAAAGATGCTCACACAGGCACTATCTACACACTGCAAGATTATCTACATAAAGCCATCAAGAGAAAAAGTGAATGGGAGCCCCATGAAGTTCTGGGAACCTCTTTGAAAAACTCCTTCAGTCAGACACACTTGTACCAAATAACAGTGTACATATGAAAAGGAAAGAGCTAACCAATGAAAAATAGAAAACAGAAGAGATGGTGATTTCTTAGAACCTCACTGCAGATTGCTGTGCTGTGACACTGCTTCACCTCCATCTTCTGTTGCTAGGTCTCCAACATGCCAGACTCTTGGAAAAATTGTTTGGACATTTTCAAAAAGCAAATAAACAAAAGTAATTTGAAATACATTTTCACCTTCCTTTCTTGTTGGAAGAAATGATTAGGAGACAAGAGTATGTTAATTGAAATGGCATATGCATAGAAAAAAATTAGTGGAAATGACAAAAGAAAAGTATTTTGGTAAAATGCAAGCAGAATGGTTGTTAAAGTGACCACATTAATTGTAACATACTACAGCTCATACAAATTCAAACATACAAATTCAGATTTGTCCTTCTCATGAAAGAAGCTGACTTGTTATTAATACAAATGTTTGGTAATCTATTGACTGAGGAACGCAAAACAAGAAAGACTAGCTAAATGTTGCAAACACAATACTAGCATAATGCTTGGTTCATAGACTGAACCTTTTGATTTCAGCAGTCCCACTCAGGAAATTAAACATCCAGCCCATTAAGCCTTTGCAGGATCAGGCCATTAAATACTAAACTGTTCCATTGATTTGGTGAGAAACTAAGATACAGAATTGGTGAGCTACTGTGTGTTACATTCAAATACAGTAAAACCTCACTAATTCCCACAGCCAACAATTAATATTCCAAAACTGGAGTCTTTCCCTGTTTTTCTGCAGAGACCAAACTAAGCTCTTTCATGAGATCTGACATATGCAAAATAAAAGACAGAGGTTTTATTTTATGTAGGGAAAATATAATCTGACTTTTTCTATAAATGAGCACTTTGCCAATCTGAAAAATTCTATAATTTGCCAGGTGTGTTTTAGCTATTAGTGAGAATTAGCAAGGTTTGATTGTACTCTAAATCCATTAAAGGCCAAAGTCTTACCTCATCAGGACTAGGGATAATATTTACACTGACAACCTGATCACAAATAACAGATTCTGAATGTATTCTGTTCAAGCGACTCCTTAGTTCAGCATTCTGGTTGAGAGCCTTAAAATAAAAATTGCACATTTCATTTAAAATTAAAAAGTAAGCATTAAACAGAAAAAAAAAAAAAAAGTTGTAGCTTCTTCCCAGCAATTTCCTAAGAAATCACGGAATCTCCTTTCTTCCATTTTTAGAGAGATACCTATTTTGAGATCCTCTCTAACATGATTTAGTGTTTTGGTTGGTTTGCCTTCAGTGATTTTCAGGAGGCAGGAGGGACAGATATTCTCCCACAATGTAACAGTAGCATTCTACCTTAATTTTTCAGATAGCTCTTTGGCAGGTATACTAGCGGGTTATGTACGTTGTGGAAATGGGGAGTGAATGCAGCAAAAAAGAACAAAACTGCAGAGCAAGAAATGGGAACTACCCACAAAATGCCTAAAGAGACAATTCTTGGTTTACAACTATACAGGCCTCTCTGAACTAAGGTTATCAGCGCTTAGAGCCTACAAAAGGAAATTGCCTCCTTTCCAGCAAAAACAACATAATTGCTAGTTTGCCCATCCAGATCAATTTGATATGTTTGTATGTGTATACTCATTTCAAACTACTGATCCATTAGAGTGTCACAAATACCAATAGAATTCAACTTGTGTCTGGTATCTGTGGATATGTCTCCTTTTTAAAAGCCCAACCTAGATTATAAATTTAGGTGCGTATATACCTATTGTCTGTTATCCAGAAAGACTCATGTGCAAGATTCTGAAATCCAGAAAAAGTATAATATCTTACATACCTAGAACGTGAACTGACTTAAGCCTAATATATCCCCAGTACTGAGGATTATAGAAAAGAACAACAGTCAGACACACTCTTTCAATAGAAAATGACTGCTATAATGGAATAAGAATCATCTTCTGCCTCCACCTAGGGCAGACTCAGGAAGAGACTGCATGAATGTACTGAAACAAAGTAGGACCAAAGTAAAATAGGTTAGCTTAAACTGTCACTTAACAGTTTAAATTACCTTATTTTGCTTTGTTCTGAAACAGTCTGGGCATGTTCACAGTTGTCATCTACCAGCAAGGGAAGGTGATGACTAACAGCAGCCTGGCAGTAGCTTCTTAAATTTCCAAACCTGGTCATGAGACTGGTCAAACCTGGCCATCTGACTAAGGTCAAATTTCCACTTATTCCCCATTGAGACTATGAACTTATGTGTGACAGTGACTTTTAACTTTTAGACTGACTCTGGAGGCCAGAAACAAGAAAAAAAACATGATCACCTATTTCATACAAGTTGCTAATCAGTCTCCACTGGTCTTAGTTAAATTTGTATCAAGAACCAGAAATGGTTACCGTTATCTCTTATCCTTCATCTTTCTTTATTACAACACACAGTAATCAATCTATGTAATATGATATGCATCAGTATCTATAGAAATGTTGTGCATCAATTTTAAGCTCACAGCAAAAACCTCCAACCCAACAGCATTAATAGTGTATGAAGTTATATACACATTGGGGTGAAGTTCTGTTTGCCTTTAAACCTCTGCTCACACTTCTTGCAGATGCAATACTCCACATCAGTCCTTTCTTCAGAGTAAAAGTTCTTATGTTTCCTTCATGATGAATTAAAACTTCTGTGTTATTTTGCAACCTGAGGACTTACTGTTTCTTTACCTCTTCTTCCCCACTAAAGCCAATGACAATTTTTTATTTGGCTTAAGTGGGAGAGACACTGGACAGTAAGAAGTTTGTATCTGAAAATCCAATTTACCCATGATTATCCTGTAACCCATGATTCCTCTTGCACTTAGAGACATGGACATATAAAACTAATCTGAAAATATACAGTCAAAATTTAAAACTTAATTAAGAAAACAAAAATATCTCCTTGGCTGTGGTGGAAACAGCTCCAGGAATGATATCTAGCATTTGTATAAAAACATTTGATCATTTCTCTTTACTTTGGAAAACCATAACAGATACATGTTTACACAAACAAATTATATCCTTCACCATCATATGCACTGAGGTTAGACGTATGTCATAGCAGAACATATGTCATAGTTCTGGTCAAGAACTGGGGTTTTTCTTGGCTCCTACCTCAGGAAATGGCAAAAATACAAAAGAAATAGTGCATCTAGCAAGCTAGGCGTGCTTGAAATCAAATCAAGAACATACCTGAGAAAGGGACTGTCTGAGGTGTGCCATTTGAGCATTGTGGCCTGTAAGATCCTGGTCTGAAACAATCTGCTTAAGCTTCTCCTTCTCTATAGCTATGCTGTTAAAGGCAGACTTCAAAAGAGAATGCACTACGCAAAAAGAAAAAAGTAAACAAATGTTTTCTCAGCTACAGAACTGCACATTGACATCTATTATAGTATTTCAGCAATAGAAACAGAGAGTGATATTTTCATCCTACCATTACAGAAACTTGAAACAAGCATCTGAACTTCAAGTAATCCATGCCAAATTAAGTACAAACACTTACAGCTTGAGGTTGTAATGCGCACACTGTATGTTCACATATCTGTCACCTGAGCATATTCTTGGTGCTGAAGGTATGGAAAGGTGCATATTTGGAAAACCTGTGTCCAATGTGTGCTCTTTTCTTTCTAGTTTTTTATTTTTCCTTTCAGACTAACAAAAAAATCACTTCTTCTAAGATTTAATATTGCACTAATAAAGAGGACTACTTGGTCTTGAAACAGGTTTTTGACATTTCTTAAGATATCATTCTCACACTTTTCCTATGTTTGTTATATAACAGATAGCAAACTGATAACAAACTCTTCTACAAATAGTATTTTTCAGTCTGTAGGACCATTCATTTATTGGCAATAACATGACATTTCTGAAGTGCATTTTAGTAACAAGCTCTTCTTCTGTTGTTTCCACTGACATAGAAAACATTGCACAAAAATGAGTTGCACAATATTATATGTAGCCTTGACATTCTGATTCATCTTTGGGGAGAAAGAAAGTGTTTTATTGAGAAACAAAATGTTTGCAAATTCAGTCACATATTTACAAGATGCAGAAAGTAGTTCAGAAGACTTCTAAAAAAAATCAGCCAGAGTTTACCAATCTCTATATTCATGACATCCATGGAAAATATAAGAATGATAATACTGGCAGTCTTTATGTAAGCCACCTGACCAGCTAAAAATTCTTACACAATATCATCTAATGCAGATGAATGCCCTGGCCATAACTAAGTGAAGGCAATAAAAAAAACACAACAGAGAAGCACAATAAAGGAAAGGCTTGACATTACCTTTTTGTGCCATCAGGCAGAATTCTTCTTGAAGCTTCATGTACTCAGTAGAGCACTCCAGAGAGTCCGTTACATGGCTTGGGGGAGTCTGAAACTCGATGTCTGCACAAAGGTTGGGATTGGATGAATGCAGTCGAACAGGCGACATTGTAGCACTGAAAGGGACCTACAGTGACAAACAGTGAGGAAATATTGTATAAGGTGCAACCAATCTTTTGACTGTGTGGAAGCAAAATACAAATTTGTTCTGAAACCAAAAGACGTTGTGCACAACGTGAATAACACAGTAAGAGTGAATATGCAATTTTTTACTCTCCTAAATCTCAGCACAGTTGATGCAGAATTCTCCTGAAATTATTCACTGTAACAGACAAAAGAAGGCCTAAATACGTAGCTAACAGCTAACAATGGAGCATTTCAATTCTAACATTTACAAAAACGGACTATTTCCTAATGCCTAAAAGATGACTGGAAAACTGAACCATGACACATGCTGCGTGGTATTTGGACATTTGACAGTACATGTAGTATGACTCTATTGTTACAAACCCAACATTTGAAGTATGCAAGTTCCTCCACAGATCGATCTAGAAACAGGATAAAATATTCTCAAATATATCATTGAAGTTTTTCAAAACTACGGGTAAATCTTGAGTTGAAACTCATTGCACTGGCAACTATGAAGAGGGAAAAAGCATGTAGTCTTTCTGTATTCTTTCTAACTAAACAAATAAACAACAATTTTAAAAAATCAAAACTCCACTTGATTTTCATTTAAAGTACATGAACTATACATAAATGCAAAGAGATACAGTTTAGTAAGCTGGAACAAAAAATTTAGTTTATTATCATTTCCACTTCTCTTTCTCCTTCTCTACTTTTCAGGTACAGTACAGTACAGTAATAAAAATATACATGCAAATCTTTATATGCAGTGTATGGCTACCACTGTTACATATGTGATATGTGTGTGCGTGAGTGTATGTGTATTTTATTTTAATTTTACCATTTACACACATTTATATATAAATCAGGCCAAGAACCCAATTTTCAAATTTAAATGCAAAGGAAAGGCATGCAGAACTACATCTTGTTGCTTAAATATTAAGTACTGTTAAACACCTTGAATGCATTAAATCTAATTTATTGCATTACATTGATCAAATATATAAATAAAGAATTTCCACACTGCAGCCCAATATAATTATTCAAATATGAAAAATGAGGCCAAAATATAAAATGTGTCTTCTGAGGCATGACAAAGAGCAGTAGATAACATAAAAAGTCATATTACTAAGAATTTTTATCAACAGACAAGTTCTATACTACCATCAGTACTCGAAATTGGTACCTTGTTATTTGATTAGACCAAGGAATGGTTTTATCAATTCCCTCCTATAAAAGTTGTCATCAATATAGGTTTTAGGGTTCTGATTCCCCAGTGAAACCCTCAAAATCCTGTTGGATTTATTCATCACATCTCATTCCAGTCATAAGCATATTCTGCAAAATACCATTTTCCATCCTGTTCCTGCTCAATTTCCAGATACATATAGCACATAAAATAATAGCTCTATGGCACCTATCCAGTATAAACTTTATTCTCTTCTCTCATGTATTTTGATTTCCAGCTATATCAACAAAGCAGGTATTTCTTACTTGATCTAATTTGAGCCTCATATCAAGAAGACTTTATTAAAGGAGATTAGAATAAATTCTTTCTGTTCATACTGGATATTTACCTCATTATCTTCTTCACGAGTACCAGACTGCCTCTCTCAACAGCCCAACAAAACTAGGTCAATTGACTAATGTGACTAAATGTAGGCTAATTTCAAGTTTCTTTTACAAAATCTTTTCACTTCTTCGGTCGGAGAGCATGTTCCCAGAACTTTCTGACTTGGAGCACCGCCAAGCTTTAGTTCCTCCAGATGGTTCCCGCAGGGCAGAGTAGGTGCCTACACGATAGCTGTGTGTGTAGGGAAGCACATACCCAACCCTCAAGTCCATCCAGAAGGCAGGAAAGAAAGCTGATCCCAGCTATAACGTAGGAGCCTGAGGGAGAATCCCTGCAGCCCCACATACCCGTGGTGATGGGGCAGGTTGCCCTAGCCCTGCATAAGACTGACAGAGCTGCAGGCAGGCTGCCCACACGAGGGGCCTCTTCAGTCACTTTGTGATGAACCTAGCTGAACAGACTTGCTTCACTTCCATCATTTCTCCCTCATAACTCAGCTGTCCAGGCTGAAAAGCAATGTTTCTGCAGAGAGATTTGTTGGAAAAATAACATTTAAAAGTATGTCCTAGAAACAGCAAGTACACGTTCTACAAGTACTGTCACACTGTTTGTGAGAAATACACATTCACGTGACAGAGAGAAGTAGTTACTGTGACAACTGCTTCAAATATAAGAACCAAAAATACTGAACTGTTGACTAACATGAACTCTCCTCATATGCACCTTTTAGAAAAGTTTCCAAGCTACTTTCCACAACAGATGAAAAAATTCACATAGAACAAACTCTTTCATTCTCTTGAATAGGCAACAGTCCAAGAAATACTGTCAACATACTTCCCTTCCCCTTTTTTTCCTTTCACTGCTGTGCTTTCTCTACGTATCCATGGTGACATGATTCTGACTTCATTACTCATTCTTTTTTTGTTTGTTTACTTTGTTGTTGTTTTACAGTTTAAAAATATATTTAGCTTGATGCATAACTCTGGTTTCCTCCATACACACTCCCTTCTAGACACGTACCTTGTCCTGACTTTCTGCTTTACACCAGGGGTGTAATACCACTCATCCATCACCCTCTTCAGAATTATGTGTTCATGTAGGAACAGGCTGTTCCTGCTAGAGTGGGTTGTAAGGAAAACCTCCTCTTTCTGCCATGCATTTAACTGATATAGCTCTGTATCCCCCAGTCCATACTCACAGCTTCACTGTCTGGGAGAGACAAGCACTTTGCTACATCAGCCAGGAAGAACAGGCCACTGCCACGACCACTACAGAGTCATTCTGATGCCTCTAGTTTTCCTTCCTCCTGTGCTTTTTCCAGTTCCTCCAAGACCTCCCTCAACAGGTCCTCACTTGAGTTGCAGGTAACAACTCAGCAATTCCCTGGACCCTTTCCCCCTTGCAATCCAAGTGCAGGTGTATTTGCTCCACTGAAGCACTCCTTGGCACAGCCCTTGCCAATGCTGTTTAACAACTGCCAAACCTACTGCTTGGAGCATCCCACTGACACCGCTCAGCTATGTAAACTGAGAAGCAGGTTGATTTCTCTGCTAGACAGGCAGACCTGTGATGTCGGAATATCAATCAATTATTGAGCACAGCATTCAGCATCAAGTGATTATGGGAGATTAAATTTAGATGAGTTAATTTGGGAACTGGAGAAACACTGATTTGTCTCATGCTTTTTAGGAGGGCCCCACAGTAACTGAGTTTTGTGGTTCAGGAGCTCAAGATATGCAGGCTTAAGCAGAAGCTATGTCTGATCTAGGAGATTTTAGATATGGGCTGGAGCAGCAGATCCTGGAATACTTCAGCCTGGTGAAGACATTCACTGCTTGGGCTATGTAAGGGGTATGCATTTAAAGCTCCCTTCACTCTTTGGCTGCAGAGAGTCTTCCCTATCTGTTGTACTAATCAGTTGACAGATCAGTACTAAGATCCATATTGTGCATTCCTAATAAGAGCTTTCCTGATAAAGCAGCAGCTGAGGATATCCTTCTGATGCTAATTAGATTTCACAAACAGCGCTTCCCCCTCCCAGTTCCCTGCCCCTGTGTTGATTTCATAGCTCCAGATTTTGCGTCAAAGACTTAGAGAATTAGGAAAACTAAATACAAATACTAGAGGTAGTAATATGACTTTTTGGGATTATGGAATGAAAACAGAAAGTGTCTCAAATGAAAAAGCTAACCTTATACTAGTTAAAAAAAAAAAAAACCAGGAAATTTCAGAATTCCATGGTTGGTTGTAACAAATTTCCTTGGTTTTGCTGTCTTGCTATAGACTGTCACAAGAATCTTTTAACAGAATTTGAACATTTCTTTCCATTTTGTATAGCATATAGCAGAGTATGTCAAAGACACGTTCAAATAGTGCAGGGCCTGAGTCTAACCATCACTTGCACAAAGGAGGAGGGATATGTACCATGCAAACAAGCTCAGACCCACATTTATGGAATCCATTTGTGTCAGGCCTGACCACTTCTAAGAAACGCAGCTGAAAGTGGGTAGCATGGACACCTCCAAAAAGTGCAAGAAACATTTTCATACATTCAAGTTACACAGCTTCCCATCTTTAAAGCTATCCCTTGATTTTTAAATCCACTCACTGTTGTAGCCACTGCAGCTGCCAGTCTCTGCCGGCGTCGTGTTGTGCTGAACTGGCCCTTCGGTGCCGGCCCTTCCTGACAGTGAATGCAAGAAGAGAAGGAAGTAGAAAAAGAGAAGGGAAGGGGTGATGGGACACAGGAAGATGAAAGGTGATCAGAAAAGGGAGAGGGAGAGTCTTTAAGTGGATTTCAATTTTGTTAACTCTTATGGCCTACACATTCTGAGGACATATTCCATGTTTTCAGTTGTGTATGCCAGAGACATAAAAAAGCTGGATACTTCACTAAAATTACATCCAGATGAGTTGGACTGCAGTGCACTCACTAAGACTACCAAAAAAAAAATTCTATTAGCATTGCCATTCAGAGTCATAAGGCAATTATGGAGTAAGAAAACAAAAAGGATGTGATGGCATGGCAGAAAACACAAAAAAAAACCAAACTCCTTCTGGGGGTCACTTGACCATCTAGAAGATGAATTCTGAAAGAGATCACTTTGCATTAGTGGAAGTGCATGAACTGTGGTCATTGAAGATGTATGCATCTCAATGGTAAAACTTTTCAGTGTGTATGTTACAGTGAGCTTGCTTATGTCAACATTCCTGTGCACAGCTTTAGCACTTCCATGTCCATCCTTGAGCCTATTTGTTCATTTTCTCCACACATCCCTTTTTTGAGTTCCAACTACTTCTCCCATACATTACTGAAGGCTTGGCTTCCAAAGCAATGCAAAAACTCAGACAAAGCAGCACAAAAGAAAAATAAGTATTCCAACAATTACTTCTTTTTCTGCATGCCTAACCTGTGGTATCCTTCTGCTTAATTTCCCTTTTATTTTACTTTTAAGAAAATTAATCATGGTACATTCAAGTCAAGCAAGTAATTGTCTAATGCTGAGGAGCTCCACATCTATCATAAAGCCCTTCTATTTAATGTCTAATAAAAATGTAATTATTTTGAAGCCTTTTTAAGGTGTTAGACTAGAAAAGCCACCTTTCTGCTTTTAGAAAACAACTTTCAGTCCCTTTACATTTTTCTTTTCCTATATCTTCACTCATAGCCATTTCAGGATTTTTAAAATCTATATACCTTTTTACCTTTTCTGAAAGCAGCCTGGGCACCATGTAAGTAGCAATGGTATAGTTTGGATACACGGACACTATGCAGAAGACCAGGATATTGTAGTTCAATTATTAGCTGAAGTGTCTTGCTCCTGTAACGTTCCTGCTAGGGTTGCTGCATCTGAGAATGGCCATACCCTTCACCCTCTGGCTGATACTAGTGGCAGTGCTACTGACAATGGAAGGGTTGTCTAATGATCACAGTAACGGAAGCCTTGGTTTGTAATATTTTACAAAATTCTCACATTAAAAAAAATGTACATAACCTCTAAAATATAGAGTACAGACTTTGTTAAAGCAGAGAACGCATCATATGCACAATGTAAAGCTCTCTGTGCTCTACGGAAGTATGTCTATCCTGTGAATAAGAGTTTGAAAGAATGTTCTTGTTTAACTAATAGGGACATATAAGTACAGAGAGAGACACGCAGAAATAAGTATGTGTGTGTATATATATATATGCAAATTATGAATGCAGGTATACATTATTAAAATGGGAACAATGAGCTCTGCAGAACCACACGCTCCCCTCACACAATAAAAAGTGAGGTCATAATCTGAGTTACAATATAAGGAAATACTTATTTAAGGGAAAAGGTTATAAGCCCGTCTTTGGGTCTGGTTTCATTTCTGAGCTGAAAGCCTCAGCAGAGCAAGATGACTTTTCAAGTTGCTCCATACTATATAGTTCTCTATTAAACTACTCCCCCAACCCACTCCAAAAAAAAAAAAAAAAAAAAAAAAAAAAA